>WNWK01001295.1:0-112500 GCA_009830355.1 Cherax destructor
CCATCCTGTACTCTCCCAGAGCAGTGCCACCCATCCTGTACTCCCAGAGCAGTCCCACACCCATCTTGTACTCTCCCAGAGCACTCCCACACCCATCCTGTACTCTCCCAGAGCAGTCTAACACCCATCTTGTACTCTCCCAGAGCAGTCCCACACCCATCCTGTACTCTCCCAGAGCAGTCCCACACCCATCTTGTACTCTCCCAGAGCAGTCCCACACCCATCTTGTACTCTCCCAGAGCAGTCCCACACCCATCCTGTACTCTCCCAGAGCAGTCCCACACCCATCATGTACTCTCCCAGAGCAGTCCCACACCCATCATGTACTCTCCCAGAGCAGTCCCACACCCATCCTGTACTCTTCCAGAGCAGTCCCACACCCATCCTGTACTCTCCCAGAGCAGTCCCACACCCATCATGTACTCTCCCAGAGCAGTCGCACACCCATCCTGTACTCTCCCAGAGCAGTCCCACACCCATCCTGTACTCTCCCAGAGCAGTCCCACACCCATCTTGTACTCTCCCAGAGCAGTCCCACACCCATCTTGTACTCTCCCAGAGCAGTCCCACACCCATCCTGTACTCTCCCAGAGCAGTGCCACACCCATCCTGTACTCTCCCAGAGCACTCCCACACCCATCCTGTACTCTCCCAGAGCACTCCCACACCCATCCTGTACTCTCCCAGAGCACTCCCACACCCATCCTGTACTCTCCCAGAGCAGTCCCACACCCATCCTGTACTCTCCCAGAGCACTCCCACACCCATCCTGTACTCTCCCAGAGCAGTCCCACACCCATCCTGTACTCTCCCAGAGCAGTCCCACACCCATCCTGTACTCTCCCAGAGCAGTCCCACACCCATCCTGTACTCTCCCAGAGCAGTCCCACACCCATCTTGTACTCTCCCAGAGCAGTCCCACACCCATCTTGTACTCTCCCAGAGCAGTCCCACACCCATCCTGTACTCTCCCAGAGCAGTGCCACACCCATCCTGTACTCTCCCAGAGCACTCCACACCCATCCTGTACTCTCCAAGAGCAGTCCCACACCCATCCTGTACTCTCCCAGAGCACTCCCACACCCATCCTGTACTCTCCCAGAGCACTCCCACACCCATCCTGTACTCTCCCAGAGCAGTCCCACACCCATCCTGTACTCTCCCAGAGCAGTCCCACACCCATCCTGTACTCTCCCAGAGCACTCCACACCCATCCTGTACTCTCTCAGAGCAGTCCCACACCCATCCTGTACTCTCTCAGAGCACTCCCACACCCATCCTGTACTGTTCCAGAGCACTTCCACACCCATCCTGTACTCTCCCAGAGCAGTCCCACACCCATCCTGTACTCTCCCAGAGCAGTCCCACACCCATCCTGTACTGTTCCAGAGCAGTCCCACACCCATCCTGTACTCTCCCAGAGCACTCCCACACCCATCCTGTACTCTCCAAGAGCAGTCCCACACCCATCATGTACTCTCCAAGAGCAGTCCCACACCCATCATGTACTCTCCAAGAGCAGTCCCACACCCATCATGTACTCTCCCAGAGCTCACAAGATGCATAAAGCTGCTCATACTAAGTTACCCTTAAAATATTCTTGTTTACTATGCATTTATTATTTTCGTGTGTTGTAAAACAAATGAAATCTGCTACAAGATGACTTTCCTTCAGTTTTGGCTTGTGGAATATCAATGAACATGTCTTTCCTTGTATGTCTGACTGCTCCTCTACCTGTAGCTATTCCTAGTCCTATAGGAATGCAGTTAGAAGCTTGAGTAGATCTATAGCCCACTATGATAACATTAACGTAGATAAGTAAGTACTTCTGACAATTTGGCAGACACACGGATGATGATCAAACCAAATGCAAATTATGTGGTCAGGCCTATGGGCACAATTATGTGATCAGGCATATGGTCACCGTCTTGAACACTGTGTTTAATTGTCCACTTATTGAGGAATATAGAGATAGACAGTATAATAACCTATGTGACATGTCAAGATATCTTATTAATGAAAATAAGATACCAGATATACAAAGCAAATTTCCTGAATTTGCTTGTAACAGATAAGTGAACTGTAGATATAAAGGCCTAGTTCCTAGGCCTTTTGTGTATCCATATCTTGCGCTACCATCCACAGGATGGATATCTGGTGCACAATAAACTAGCCACTACCATCCACAGGATGGATATTTGGTGCACAATAAGCTAGCCATCTCGGTGGCAAAATTTAATCTGATCTTGTAGAACTGAGGTAACTCAGTTCTTGAACTTGCTGTGTTCTTCAAAATAATAACGTACCTAAACAAATATTTTGTCTTAATTTCCCTATACCAAAATTATTTTTTTAAATAAAATACATGAGTGAATATGATAATGGAATACAATACTGATAAGTTGATAAGTAAGACACATGTGTAACACCTGGGTATCTTTATTGATAAGACACATGTGTAACACCTGGGTATCTTTATTGATAAGACACATGTGTAACACCTGGGTATCTTTATTGATGAATAAGACACATGTGTAACACCTGGGTATCTTTATTGATAAGACACATGTGTAACACCTGGGTATCTTTATTGATGAATAAGACATGTGCAACACCTGGGTATCTTTATTGATGAATAAGACACATGTGTAACACCTGGGTATCTTTATTGATGAATAAGACACATGTGTAACACCTGGGTATCTTTATTGATGAATAAGACACATGTGCAACACCTGGGTATCTTTGTTGATGAATAAGACACATGTGCAACACCTGGGTATCTTTATTGATGAATAAGACACATGTGTAACACCTGGGTATATTTATTGATGAATAAGACACATGTGTAACACCTGGGTATCTTTATTGATGAATAAGCCACATGTGTAACACCTGGATATATTTATTGATAAGTAAGACACATGTGTAACACCTAGGTATATTTAATGATGAATAAGACACATGTGTAACACCTGGGTATATTTATTGATGAATAAGACACATGTGCAACACCTGGGTATCTTTGTTGATGAATAAGACACATGTGCAACACCTGGGTATCTTTGTTGATGAATAAGACACATGTGCAACACCTGGGTATCTTTGTTGATGAATAAGACACATGTGTAACACCTGGGTATCTTTGTTGATGAATAAGACACATGTGCAACACCTGGGTATCTTTGTTGATGAATGAGACACATGTGCAACACCTGGGTAACTTTGTTGATGAATAAGACACATGTGTAATACCTGGGTACCTTTGTTGATGAGTAAGACACATGTGCAACACCTGGGTATCTTTGTTGATGAATAAGACACATGTGCAACACCTGGGTATCTTTGTTGATGAATAAGACACATGTGCAACACCTGGGTATCTTTGTTGATGAATAAGACACGTGTAACACCTGGGTACCTTTGTTGATGAATAAGACACATGTGCAACACCTGGGTATCTTTATTGATGAATAAGACACATGTGCAACACCTGGGTATCTTTGTTGATGAATAAGACACATGTGCAACACCTGGGTATCTTTGTTGATGAATAAGACACATGTGCAACACCTGGGTATATTTATTGATGAATAAGACACATGTGCAACACCTGGGTATCTTTATTGATGAATAAGACACGTGCAACACCTGGGTATCTTTGTTGATGAATAAGACACATGTGCAACACCTGGGTATCTTTATCGATGAATAAGACACATGTGCAACACCTGGGTATCTTTGTTGATGAATAAGACACATTTACCTGGAGTTTACCTGGAGAGAGTTCCAGGGGTCAACGCCCCTGCGGCCCGGTCTGTGACCAGGCCTCATATTGGATCAGAGCCTGATCAACCAGGCTGTTACTGCTGGCCGCACGCAGTCCAACGTACGAACCACAGCCTGGCTGGTCAGGCACATGTGCAACAGTTATGTATCTTTATTCCGAAACGTTTCGCCTACACAGTAGACTTCTTCAGTCGAGTACAGAGGAGGCAGCAGAAGCAGTGATGTAGAGACCATGTAATCAGTCCATCACCCTTGAAGACATAGTTTTAAGGTGGTCTGTCCCTCAGCCATCCCACTGGTACACCGTCCATACCCTTCCTGAGGGTGGCAGCTAATTAATTTAATAAGTACATAATGGGTTCATAGAGAGAAGACTTTATTTTTATCAGTAATCGCAGTCAATAACAGTCAGGTAACTCCCAGGTGTCTACTTACTGCTAGGATGCCACCCACGACAGTCAGCTAACTCCTAGGTAACACAGGAGGTGTTAGGAGACGTGTCCATTCATTTTTCCCAATGGAAATAAGTAACTTTGACTTTTTTGGGGTTATCCTAGATAATTTACATATGTTACTATTTATGGACTCGTGTGTACCTGTACCTAAATGCACTTACTGGATGATGATAATAATAATAATATTATTATTATTATTATCCAGGATTACCACAGTACTAAAAAAAATACATGATTCTGTAGGTAGCCGCGGTAGCCTCACACTAGAAGGACCACGGTGCAATCCTGGGCGTGGCCAAACGCAACTGCAGTCTGTGATCATTTAGTAAATAGGTGGGTGACTCGTGGCTCATTGGTGGCGCCTTCAGTTGACAAGCGGAAGACCAGAGTTTGATCCTGGGGCAGGTGATGTTGCTCTTGTTCAACGAGCACTGTATGTGCTGAGCAGTAAGTAGATACTCGGGTGTTAGCAATGTATGTGCTGAGCAGTGAAAAGGTACCTGTGAGTTAGCTGATTGATATGGGTCGCATCCCGGGGAAAGAGTCCCCGAAGCCTCTCATTGGAGATAAGCCACATTATTTGGATTACTTGGATTATCCTGGGTTATCAACCCTCCAAGGTCACTAATCACAGTCAAGTAATTATCTTTAGAAATCAGTGTAAGTATCTTGTTCTGTCAATAACACAGTTATACTGAGTTAGTGTTGAGAAGTTTTCTACAGTCACATGATTGTAGAAAATATTCGTGGGGTAACTGAAGAAAATTTAACCCGGATTAGTTAGTATACACAAATACAGTTACATAGATTATCATACATAGCAGCATATGTGTAGTATACACTGTAAGAGATATATGTTATTATACTATAAAGAATATATACTAGGAATAAGGTAAAAAGAATTACACGTAACACCACAGTCCTCGGAGTTACCTTGGACTCCAGACTGAGAATACACACTCACATAAACACTAAAAGAGTTATGGCCAGTAATGCCCTTGGTAGACTGTTCAAACTCAGAGACTCACACCCAAACACAAAACTCCACCTGTACAAGGCTCTCATAAGACCACTCATCACATACACACCTCTTGCCCTCTCTCTTGCTGCCAAAACAAACATCTTGAAACTGCAGCGAATCCAGAACCGAGCATTGCGGTGGGTGCTGGGAACGAAATGGGATGACTTCGCCACCAGTGAGTCCTTACACAACAGGACTAGCACCCCTGCACTGAACGTGTTCTGGAAAGAACTCAGTGACAGACAAATAGACCGTATTGAAACATACCAAGACACCTGGACAACCTTTTTAGACGACGTCATCAGACAACCAGACAATAATCTTAACCTTTTTCAATCTATCAATAATCCTGCTCCTCCTCCTCTCTATACCTAATACTATACTTTCTATCACCTAACTTCTTCCCTGCCCTCTGCAGGGTGGACCTTAAAAGACGTCCTTATAACCAGCAACATCCCACGTACCCCATTCAATCATTAACGAGAAGCAGTACAAATAGCAAACCAGCAATGACGTTATGGCTGCCGCCCAAAACTGCCCATGCCTCCCGAACCAAGTCCAGTGCGTGCAGTGAGCGATTGCAACATGCAGATCAGCACCACTCCTCAAACTACCACATCTATTATGCCAACCAATGCTACGCAGCTGGGTTTAGCCCTGGCTCTTTCCCTTCAACTAATTAAAATTCCTCTCACCCACTATTCTTCAACTATCCAATCTACTATCACCCTTCGTGGGTACTTACCTGAGAGTCTTCGTTCGTTCGTTCATTAGGCGGTCGGTCACCATGCCCAGCCCTTTTAGGGCAGGATAGGTGCCAAGGCTGGAGCTTGCTACCATCTGCGGCTCGCAAGCCTGTCCTTCCCGTCAGCCTCCTTGGGGCGGGGAAGGTGGCAGACCAGAGTGGCCTAGCAACTATCTACCTACCTGCCTCGTGCTTGTGGGCGAATATGGCTAAGCTTGGGACCAGTTGGTCCCACCGCTGAGGGGTACCCCCTCCCATGGGAGACTTAGGTCTCTGCTACTCCCACGCCAGGGAGCCGGAGCCGGGTCGCCATCTGGTAAAGTCCCGGGCCGGGAGATTTCCCGGTGAATCAACACCTCCTCCTCCAACCTCATTAGGCACCTTTTGGTTCTCTTCTTGAACTGGCTCATGCTATGACTGGCTTTGACATGTGCAGGCAGTCTGTTCCATTCCTTTATTGCTGTACTGCTGTACAATAAAAGGTGTTTGAAGCCTGGCCACTGACTGTGGGTACTACAAAGTTGTGCTCTCTCTCCCCCTAGTACTATGACTGCTTTGGTTCCCAACCTTGACAAAATTGGCAGCAAGATATTTTGTTAAGTAAATAAAGTTTATTTAGGTGTAGGTACACATAAGTACGATTATTCACACTTGGGTAATAGGTGATTACAATTATCATACATCCCATTGCGCACATAATAAATTTGTCCATAGCCACAAATACTATCCCGGAGGGATTCAAGGAGGCCAGAGTTACTCCTATCTTCAAGAAAAATAGTAGGTCTGATGCCAGCAACTATAGGCCTGTCAGTATACTAGGTGTGATGTCCAAAATTCTAGAGACAACGGTATACTGTTAAGTATCTTAATGACAAAAACATTCTCCATAGTTACCAGTCAGGTTTTAGGAAATCTCATTCAACCGACACCTTCCTCATTAATTTGATGGACTACCTTAGAACTGAAATGTTGCTAGGGAATTTTACAGGAATGGTAACCTTATAGTACTTGCATTATTAATATTATAATCAAATAGTATAGTACTTGCAAAAGGCCTTCGATACAGTCAACCGCAATATATTATATAAGAATCTACAAGATATCGGCATAAGTTCTGTATAATGGTTTAAGTCCTATTTGAGCAACAGGAAACAAATTGTCAAGATCAACAATACAGAATCAGAACCCCTCTCAATAACATGTGGGGTTCCACAAGGTAGTATTCTGGGTCCTTTACTCTTTCTGTGTTACGTGAATGACATGCCTATCAGTGTCAAATGCAAGCTACTACTGTACGCAGATGATAGTGCTCTGTTAGTATCAGGTAAATACCCACAACTCATTGCTAATGTACTATCACTAGAACTAGAGTCCTGTAGCAAATGGTTGGTAGACAACAAATAATCACTACAACTCGGGAAGACGGAAGCCATATTCTTTGGCACGAAACATAAATTGAAAAGGGTAAATAATTTTAATGTCCATTGTAATGGGGAACCAATTATTACAGTAAATTTAGTGAAATATCTGGGAATCTCCTTTGACCTAAGCATGTCAGGAGAACTAATAGGGAACAGTGTAGAAAAGAAAGCGAATGCCAGACTAAAGTTCCTCTACAGACAGGAGCAGTGTCTATCAACTGAGGCTCGCAGGACCCTATGTCTAGCTCTTCAAATCACCCAGAACAAAATGGTGAGATTTATTCTGGATCTGGGTCCAAGAGAGCATGTAGGCCAGAATGAATTGCAACAACTGGATATGCTGAATGTTGAAGACAGAGTAAAACAACTAAAGCTGAATTACGTTTATAAAATTGTTCACAACCAGTGTCCTCAATACCTTACTGCTAATTTTGTTAAGGCCGGGAACCAGTGCAATTATAGAATTAGGGGAACCTGGAGTCTACCTGGAAGGGAGAACAACTTTGCAGTACCTAGAGTCAGTGGTCAGGCTTCAAATACTTTTTTCTGTACTGCAATAAAAGAGTGGCATAGACTGCCTCCACATGTCAAAGCCAGTCATAGCATGAGCCAGTTCAAAAAGAGAGCTGAAATGTACCTCATGAATGAGGTACTTCATAATCTGATCCTATCTTTAATGTCAATGAAAATAGATAATTTTACATCTCCATTAGTATATCTTCTTTTATTGAAGCTGTTTTTACATAGTTAAGATACTTACTTGTTTTTAACTTTTAAATATAAATAATACTTATCACGAGGCCTGGTCTCAGATCGGGCCGCGGGGGCGTTGACCCCCGAAACCCTCTCCAGGTATACTCCAGGACCCAAGTGGAAATAAGTCACTCTAACTTTTTTGGGTTATCCTGGGTTCTCTACACATATCCTGCTATGTATGATGATCTATGTAACTGTATTTGTGTATACATGAATAAACTTACTTACTTCACAGGTCGTTGATAATGTGAGAAATCACGAAAGCGCTTGAAGTTTCACTATTTTTCACAGTGTGCTTTCATATTGTGATATCACCTGTTTACTGTGAACTTATTGCATAAGTAAGTAAGTAAGTTTATTCAGGTATACACAAATACAGTTACTTAGATCATCATACATAGCAGCATATGTGTAGAGAACCTGGGATAACCCAAAAAGTCAGTGACTTATTTCCATTGGGGTCCTTTTAATACCTTAAATATTATACACTGTAGGAGATATATGTTATTATACTATAAAGGATATATACTAGGAACAAGGTAAAAAGAGTTATTTACATTTACATATGTGTTAGCTAAAAAAATAAAAAAACATTCTCCTCCATTTATGTCGCATAGTAACATATGTATTACAGTGGGGCCCTGTAATACAGAGGGGTCCCTGTAATACAGAGGGGTCCCTGTAATACAGAGGGGTCCCTGTAAAACAGTGGGCACCTGTAATACAGTGGGGTCCCTGTAAAACAGTGGCACCTGTAATACAGTGGGGTCCCTGTAAACAGTGGGCACCTGTAATACAGTGGGGTCCCTGTAAAACAGTGGGCACCTGTAATACAGTGGGGTCCCTGTAAAACAGTGGGCACCTGTAATACAGTGGGGTCCCTGTAAAACAGTGGGCACCTGTAATACAGTGGGGTCCCTGTAAAACAGTGGGCACCTGTAATACAGTGGGGTCCCTGTAAAACAGTGGGCACCTGTAATACAGTGGGGTCCCTGTAAAACAGTAGAAATTAGTCATGAAAATCATTGCGGTAAAAAGAGGTAAGACATAAATAAAGTGAACTGGAGGGCTAATAACTCAAGATAGCCAATCAGTGTGGCATTCTTGAGGACGCAGCCGTGTACCGTAGCTCAGTTGGTAGCGCACCTGCTGTCCCTGTTCACCTCTCAGTAAAATAAGTACATACCTGGGTGTTAGCCGACTGGTGTGGGTCGCATCCTGGGGACAAAATTAACCTAATTTGCCTGAAATGCTCTGAAATAACAAGGGGCTTTCTATACAGTAGTGTCATTGATATCAACTAGGCCTGTATACGTTGTACATGTACTTGTAGAAATAAAGATTATTATTATTAATTATAGTGTTCTGAGAGATCTTCCCTGGGGGTGATATATGTATGTACTGTGTTATTGATCTGAGAGCAGTCATTACGAAAACCATTACTCACCTATTTGTGGTTGCAGGGGTCGAGTATTAGATATGAGGTAAACATGGGTTTTTCTGCTTTAACATTGTTAAACATGTAGATCAGGGTAGTTATATTAGGCAGAGAGTAATTTACTTTCCAAATAATATAAATATAAATAAGTCAGCCTTAGTAATAGGTGCTAAATCGTTTTCTACGAAGTCATGAAGTTGTAGAAAACGTGTGGGGTAACTTCGTTATATTTACATTACTACTGGTACAACATTAACTTGTGTACGTGTGATGTCAGAGTTTATAATGGTACAAATACACTATTTTAGATGATTACGACTATCTTACATAATAACATATGTATGTGTAAATTAGTTAAGATAATCCTCGTAGCATCATCTATCAGATACAGTAAAAAATGTCATGACCATAAGCTTTGAAAAAAAAAAAACCAGTAAGTTAAATATCTTTAAATTTAGTACACAAGCATTAACACAAGATATATACACCGAGATGTGCATCTCTCTCAGTTTATATACACTGAGAGTTCGCTTTAATCCCCATTTTAGAGACAGTAGAAGTAATTGTGATGATATTAGTCCATCATCCTTGGTAGGAGGTGGTCAGTCCCTTAGGCTTGAGGGACAGCACATGCATAAGGTCAGCTCGTATATATACCAAAATATGTTTGTCTCTCAAAGGCAGGATATATGCCCAGAGTGGTTTATTTCTCATTGTATATATGCTGAGAGTCTACTGTCATCCTGTTTTAGAGACTAAATTATAAAATTCTTTTATTCAGTACACAAATGACGTAGTTTAAATGTAATAATAGTAATCACAAAAGAAAGACACTAACATTAAAGGAATTCAAAGACAACTCAGAAATGTTCAAGATATGTCAAAGTATTTTATTCACAGAGGTATATTACCTGGAGTCTACCTGGAGAGAATTCCAGGGGTCAACGCCCCCGCGGCCCGGTCTGTGACCAGGCCTCCTGTTGGACCAGAGCCTGATCAACCAGGCTGTTACTGCTGGCGGCACGCAGTCCAACGTACGAACCACAGCCCGGCTGATCAGGTACCGACTTGAGGTGCCTGTCCAGTGCCTGCTTGAAGACAGCCAGGGGCTTGTTGGTAATCCCCCTGATGTACGCTGGGAGGCAGTTGAACAATCTTGGGCCCCTCACACTTATTGTGTTGTCCCTCAACGTGCTAGTGGCACCCCTGCTCTTCATTGGGGGGATGTTACATCGCCTGCCGAGTCTTTCGCTTTCGTACGGAGTACGACTGACTGCTCACTGTAAATAAAGCTAATATTTGTATTAATAACTCATTGCAATTGTTATCAGTGCCTTTGTAACTTGTTCAGCTATCAAAACTTTGGGACCCAGTCCCTGGACCCATTATGTACCTCTAATCTTTTTGACCACCGCCCACAGGATGGGTATGGGGTGCATAATAAAGATATTAAACTAACTAAACTAACATGCTGTGCATTTTGTATGGTGGTGAAAAGGTTGCTGTGCAGCCATAATGACCCTCATGTAGTAGATATGCTTTAAACCCTATTAACTAGCCAATCTTCTCTCAGTGTATTATACAGCATCTAATAAGAGATTACTTTAATCCTTGTTTTATGGATTAAGGTATTCTTGACTGATGGGGTATAACTGATATGCAGCATTAACGTCCCTCATGTAATGAATAGGGTTTAAACCTAATAAACTAAGTATACCAAGAAGAATATATATTTCAGCGCATATACGGTTAAAGTTTAATATCTAATTTATGTATTAAAATGCAAAAAGGCACAATACCGTGACTGGAACAATACACAAATAATTAACCCGCACATAGAGAGGAGCTTACGTTGTCATACGCTCTTCTCTCCCATGTGTGGGTTATTTGTGTATGTATTAAAGGGTTCTTGATCGGTGGTGAACAGACTAACTTATACCCGACTAGTGTCCAAACACAGGTGACACCACACTGCAGTAAATAATGGTTATAATTATACCCTTAATTTTTAAATTGGGTGGAGGGGTAAGCCAGGGAAAATCCTCGGTTAAATGACTAAAAGCTCCAGTGGTGAGTCATCATATCACTTTTAAGACCCGAGTAAGGAATTACTTGTTGTTTCCTGACAAATCTTACCTAACCTAACCACACCGCAGGAAGTGAAATTCGCTTAATGACAAGGGAAGTTTTAAATGGTTATAGTGTTTTAAAACGCTGAAGTCTTAGGAAGAGTAAGTAGTGAGAGACCAAAAGTCAAGGCGTCTTATTTTTACAGGAAAAATATTTCCTGATACCAGGGTGTTACAAACACAGGTACAGTTAGAAGACCAGTGGTACCTGGAGGTACGATAGATTACCAGTAAAGGAGAAATCAAGGAATATTAAAGGTAAAGACAAGTACCAAAAGTAGTTTTTGAGTACCTGTATATTGCCACAACCAATATCAGATACAAGTATGTACAATATTTACAGTACATATTGCAGACACCATATTTGTGAGTAACATATTTGTGAGTAACATATTTGTGAGTAACATATTTGTGAGTAACATATTTGTGAGTAACATATTTGTGAGTAACATATTTGTGAGTAACATATTTGTGAGTAACATAGGAGAGAGCAAGAATGAGTGTACTCACTGCTATTGACTCATACAGAATCCAGTATGTGTTAATGAGCCAGCAGTTAGTGAGAGAGCTTAAAGTTACCTATCGTATGGAAATTTATTGAGTTCGAGAAATCCCACAGGACCATTGTAACAAGCAGTAGACGCTTTTAGAATCAACGCTGACAATAAATATGCAGTGGAAGTTATGAGTCAGCATATTATTATTATTATGTTTACACTAATTTAATAGATTAGCAGGTTTTAAGTAGAATTAATAATAATAATAATAATAATAATAATAATAATAATAATAATAATACTTTATTTAGACATTGTACAATTATATATGGTAGATATAGTTATACATAGTAATTACATAGTTATTACTTAGTTATTAATGAGATGTACATGCCAAAAGCCCCTAATATGCTGTGCATTGCGGGCATAAGAACTAATAAATAAAATTAGAATATGTAGTTTTAGGCTTATTGTTTACATTAGATAGAAATGAGTAGGGCAAATTAGATACATAGAGACACCTAGCGGTCCTCCAATGAACTAGAAGGAGAAGGACGCTGGTAGCCATCTTTTAGAGTGGAAGAGCACGTCGTTATAAGTTTCTGTCTCTTATGTCTCACACGGATTACTAACGTTACCTGGTACTTAACAACGTGCTTCAGAAGCCTCCCAACGAATTTGTGGATACAGGTCTCTGCGCCAGACTCGTTGGTGATACTGTATTAACCCCTGGTCACATGGCCACTAAATACTGGGTGGGGAAATCAGGGATAGTTAACTTGCGGTTAATAAGTGTGCCCATGACCAAGGATCAGGTAATTTGTAATTTATATTTACTAAAGTTTACAGTTTTTACTCCTGAAAATGTACAAGTCACTTATAAGACAGACGACAGGAGTTTTGGGGGGACGGTGTCGACAGTCCTTGCTCGAGTGTTTCTCACAAGGAGGCGGATATTACACTCATTCATCGCCATAATCCTAATCAATCGTACCTAACAGTGCAAGAATAGTTTATATACAAAATAGTAATAAATACATACATCCTAACTAGTTAACAAGCTTTGGAGAATTAGTCTACCACCGCACTGACCTTCCCCGATATACACATGCAGTAAGTGTTCTCAGATCCTATGGAGCTTAGATACGTTCCCGGATTGTGTCCACTGTACACCTGAACCACTTACGGAGAGAATGACACGTAGATGTTGAAATACCATAACCAGAGGCAACATCGTTGCCTCCAGCGCTGAGATAATAGTATTGCTCCCATTACCTACGGTGTCCCGTAGCTCAATCGCTAGCGCACTCAGCTCACACATTGAGGTCCGAAGATCGAATCTCCGGTACGGCTGGAAAATATTAGGGACGTGTTTCCATAAGACACCTGCTGTCCCTGTTCACCCATCAGTATAAAATGAGTACCTGGGTGTTAGTTGACTGGTGTGGGTCGCATCCTGGGACAAAACTGACCCAATTTGCCCGAAATGCTCAGCATAACAAGGGGCTTTCTATATAGTACTATGTCATTGATGTCAGCTAGGCCTGCATACCTTGTACATGTACTTGTAGAAATAAAGATATATTATTTCCCTCTTCAGTGGTTGAGTAGGCCCGTTGATGTGGTTTAGCTTTTGGCAGGAAGTAGTTCACAGAATGGAGACCTCCCTAACCCCAGGTGCTTGAAGAGCCGCGCTACCTCCCGTATGATAAACATTAGTCTGTAAAATAAACGAACTTTAATACTCCACAACAAGTTCAGGACACAACAAACACAAGTTTATTATTATATATGCGGTGCAGTCCCTGGACCCATTATGTACCTCTAATCTTTTGACTACCGCCCACAGGATGGATGTGGGGTGCACAATAAAGATATTAAACTAACTAAAACTTTCACCGTAATATATTGTTTATACAGAAATGGACGACACTTGAGTGCAGTAAGTAAGTTTATTCAGGTATACACAAATACATTTACATAGATTATCATACATAGCAGCATATGTGTAGAGAACCTTGGATAACCCAAAAAGTCAGACAGAGTGACTTATTTCCATTGTTGAAAGCTCATGGTTATGCAGAGAGAGAGGACATCATGACTTATGAGAAACAACGCATCATTCATTGGGAATTTTCTTGAGACTCCTGCCATCACGTATCCTCTGTAATAGTAGCCCATTATTTTTTTTAAGCCTTAGAGCGTTACCCTGCGTCTCATTTACAGGCTAAGATCTGTTATCCTGCCTTAGCTCGGTTACAGACAATTGCTATTATCATACCGCAGTTCATCTATGGGCTAAATGCTATTATCCTTACTTCAGCTGATTTACAGGCTGAGTGGTTATCCTACCTCATTTCATTTACAGGCTGAGTTCTGTTATCTTACCTCAGTTCATTTACAGGCTGAGTACTGTTATCCTACCTCATTTCATTTACAGGCTGAGTTCTGTTATCCTGCCCTCAGTTCATTTACAAGCCTAGTGCTGTTATCCTACCTCAGTTTATTTACAGGCTAAGTGCTGTTATCTTATCTCAGTTTATATCTAACCCCATAGTATCACCCACAACAGTTTGCTAACTCTCAGGCATTTGCTGTTAAAGGAACAGCGACAGATGATGTAAGGAAACTTGCCTAATGTCTTCACCCGCCCCAGTATCGAACCCAGGTTCTTCGGTTGTGAGCCGAAGGCGTGTGAAGTTGTACGCACTTGCTCTCACACTAGATTTAACGGGTTTAGTGTAAAAAAAAAGCGAAGGTCTCACAGTGGTTAGATAAATTTCACACAAACATTAACGCCTCACCCCACATAATGTATGAGACGACCACAAAATCCACTATCCACAAGCAACATAACCGATGGTGATTAAGCCTACACAGTAGGCTTCTTCAGTCAGATACACAGGCAGCAGGTGTAGTAGTGAAATGAAGATGATGTACTCAGTCCATCAACCTTGGAGAAACAATATTTGAGGTGGTCAGTCCCTCAGCCTGGAGAAGAGTTCAGTTCCATTATCTGGAACAATGTATTTTATACCATTTTCAACATAACATAACCGATAAATGAGGAAGAAGAATGTGCAACAGTTGGACATCTTTATTATCAACGCATTTCGGCTACCCAGCAACCTTCTTCAGTCGAATACTGAAGTAAATAATGGTGACAGCCAAAGAAGCTGAAAGGTAAACGAGAAAGGGTGGAAAAAAAAGTAAGCAATAATAAATAAAGATTTTTTTTTTTACATAACTTGGCAATACTCGTGTGAGATTACGAGTGTGACTGACGGTGAGGTGAGGGCAAGATACCTTGATGAAGTTATTTGTGGAGTCGTTCAAAGCAATAACTGTGATACAGTCATGAACACCTTAAACGGTCACCAGTGCTCAGCTGTACAAAGAAGCATACAAGGTCTGTGTGAAATGTATACTACTGATCAATCCTAAAAGCTCAAATATAGAAAGAGAGCCTGGAAGAATCTATAGAAGAAACTATTACCGAATTGCCTCAAAACGAGAATATGACACAACGAAGGAAAAATAATCTTAGTTTAGCGATCACCGAGACAGAACATAATGTTAAACTGTCGTACCAAACCATGAGGCTTGATGGAAGACTGAGCCAGGGGGGCGTTGACCCCCTGGAACACCCTCCACGTAGGTAGGTAACAGGCCTACGTATTTGGTCCTTTATAAAAAAGGTGACATATTAGCATTATTAGCATGTATGTAATGAAAATTCTTATAAAATAAAACCATATTACTTTTGTTCAACTTAGTAATTATATTTCTAATATTAAAACACGATATTTTTAACTTAACGTTTTAGTGATAAAATATTTTACTTTTAACTGGAATTTCTATTAATAGGCTATATTATTATTATTACTTAAATATTATTTATATATATATATATATATATATATATATATATATATATATATATATATATATATATATATATATATATATATATATATATATATATTATATATATTATATATTATTATATATATATATATATTATATATATATTATATATATATATTATATTTTATATATTATTTTTATTATTATATTATTATTATTTATATATTATTATTATTATTATTATTATATATTATTATTATTATATTATTTATTATTATTATTATTATTATTATTATTATATTATATATATTATTATTATTATTACTATTATTATTATTGTGGATTTTGTTTAATTCATGTTAAACGCTAAACCCCTGTGGGTCATACAGTGCAAGACGTAGTGTAGGCTTGATCCTCCGTGTGTTGAGCGCGCGACAGACTGCCACCTCCAGGCAGGCGGTGAAGTCTTCACAGTAACGAACTTCCAGCCAGTGAGGCTGTTATATCACAGACGCTTCTCAGTACCAATGCAACCGTCAAACAAAAAAAAAATGTTTAGGTTTGAGCAGAGCGTCTCTGCTTGGCCGCCTCTCCAGTGCAGTATGGTCCAGTGCAGGGAATTAACAGTGATTTGTTAACTACGCACGCAGCTCCTGAAGGAGGGTCGTGGTTTGACTGCAGGCTGGATGAACACTGAGGGGTGTATGGTTGATGTGAATGGAAGGTGAGGGATTGTTTGAGGATTGGTAGGGGAGGGGGGGGAGGAATGTATGTAGGAGGTGGCGGTGCTTGGCAGCCAGCCACCTTCACCTGAGGCCCCTGGCAGGTACAACTGTGGATCAGGTGAGTTGGGTGCTAACCTCGACAGTGAGTGGAGTTGCGTTACGTTGCTCCCACGCTCACCTGCCTTCCCTTACCCTGCCATCCATGGACTTCCCAATTTGTGCGGTGTTTGAAATCACCAGCAGGATATGTGAGTTCATCTGCCCCTCCTGGTGACTCGCTGACGTGTGAGGTGAGCCCAAGTGACGTGTGAGGAAGCTGTGATATCAGGCTTCAGTGTGGTGGTGGCATCTACTGCTGCCCACTGTGGGGTGACGGGTATGGGGCGGACCCCTTGTATGTGTGTACAGTGCCCCCAAGTGATGTAAACCTAGATATCTCTATTATTATTTGCTGGAATACTTACGGGTTCAGTGAAGAACGCATTGCTACGTTTAAGTTGACGTGTTGGCGAGTGCTTCTCAGATTAAAAACGAATTTTCTCTATGTAAAAGCCTAGTTTTTTGTTTATTTTCATTCACGATTTTAAGTTTTAAGTTATTATATTACCTCTGTGATAGATCGTTTTAAAAAGTGTGCTAGAAAACCCCATATCACTCCAAACAGTTTGATATACACAAGTGTTAAACTTAACGAAATTAGAAAAAAAATACCAAAACGTACGCAGACGACGATGCCCAGCTGAAAAATGATGAGTGGTTGGCCATAGTGGACAAGAGGGATACCCCCAGCTCTTTAAAAAAAAACATGGCCAAGTACCGCTAGCCTCTCACTGCACACTCCATCATGCCAGCCACCAGCCCTCCACCAGACAAATACCTTAACTACAAGAGACCTGGCTCCAGGCGCTCCCGGGTCAACTACAACTACAAGGTAAATTCCTCTTCTAGTAATACTAAATGTCCTTTTCTAGTAATATTTAAATTCCTCTACTAGTAATAATAAAATTCCTCGAGGATGCCTTCGTCAGTTTTACATTAAGTACGGTCAGGTAACCTATTACCCCACAAGATTATATACACCGAGTGGTGTATTTCTCTCAGCTTATTTTAGATAATCAAATATTCTTTGTCTGGAGGTGAAAAGGTTATATGCAGCCTTAATATCCCAAGCGTGGTCCATTCATCAGCCAACCACCCCAAGTATTACTCTGAGACTGAAAAATTATTTTCCAATATTCCTGTTATAATACATAGGTCTCTCCTAGTTCCCTCTTCATAGTGTACAGTACTTCCTTCAGCTCTGCAACTGGTCCAGTCTCAAACTTATTTATTTTTTCACACTTCTGAAGGTGTTTTCACGCTGGTACTGCATATTCCTCACTGGGCCTGAAATAAGTTTTTCCACACGTCCTGATGGATTAATTATTGAGGCTGTTGAAGGACATTCTGACATGCACTACCCTTCCAGGGAGGTGCCGTATGACCCCAATGGGTTTAGAGCTTCCCCAACCAAATAATAATTAAGATATTCAGTAGACTCGCCAATTGAACGCCAGCAGCCACCTGTTTGATGGACCCTGCAAGGCTGTCTGTGTCCTCTTCCCGTCGCAATTTTTAAGCTTCATATTGGCTGAAAATATAAAGTTCCATCCTCACCGTCAGATCATATATATATATATAAGCAGTTGTGGCACTTCATACTGATCCTTCGGACCCCACTTGTTATCCTCGCTATTGTGATACTTCATTCCGTACTTTCACTCTTGTTTTTTTTTTTTTAGGTTCTCCTTAAGCCACTTTAGGACTTAACATTTTACCCAAGCTTGTTCTCGTAGCATGTGGATCAGTATCTGGTGGGAAACATTTTTAAAGGCTTTCTTGCAGCCCAGAAAGTTGCAGTCTACCCAGTCTTGTCTCTCGCTTTGTATCGTTGTTTGTCATAAAACTCCAGTAGGTGAGGTGTGTCAGACAGGTTTTCTGTCCCTGAAGCCGTGTTAGATAAGGATATGGTAGACGAATCCAGGTAAAAAAAAAGTCACATTTGCTTGTAGTTAGACAGTTTCGGCAAACCTAACCTAGCTTAACTTAATCTAACCTAACCTAACTAATTCTAGCTTAACCTAACCTAACTTTTTTCTGACTTTCCTGTGACTTTATTTCCGTTCACTATGGCTGACACTACACTACCGCTGCATATCCCTTTTTTTTTTTTGTCGTATACTTTTTTCATTTTGCTCCAACCTTCATTTAACTGTTACAGTTTTTTTTCCGGTAATCACTTCTTCCTTACTCTCACAATTAGAGTTTTTCTCTAATGCCTGTATGGCTTATTTGAGTATTTATCCTCTTTCTCTCGTTATAGCCCCTTCCACGTCATTCTTTCTGTCTTATTTGTCTATCCCTCCTCCCCCTGAGCATCTTTTAGGTCGCCATTACATTTCATATACGCCTCATTACTGGTTATGTTAGGTTCAGCTTCCCTAGTCGTACTTAGTAGCTACTGTGTCTCAGTTCCGGGACCAGTCTGGTGATAACGCTCTGTATGGTTCACCTTACAGGCAGGATAAATTCAAATTCAAATTTAAATTGATTTATTTCTCTGTAAAAATTACAATGTGTGTTTTACATTTTAAGGACTGTAATTACAAAGATGGCCATTAGCATGCCTAGCATGCCTGGGCATGCTAGGCATTTCGGGCAGACTTAATATACTAGGTTTGCTCCAATATTGGAGTAAATCAGGCAAACTTACTCTATACAATGATTATATTGGTATTAAGGTTAGGTAATTGTAATGATTAACTAGATTTATAAAATTGAGGTAGTACAAAAATTAAAGAATTTAACAATTAGTTTATATATTAATTAATGGAAATGGTGACGTGTTGGCATGATACAGTTTCTATATTGGAGTGTCTTAGGCAAACTTATGACTAGCTTAAGAATTATGAAGCAATAGTTGTATTAGAATCTTGGCTACAGTCATGTGCAAAATTAAGGGGGAATCACAGATATCAATAAGTGTAATTTTGTTGTGGATATGTGCAAGATAAGGTCATTTTCATGTGGTTAGCTACCGGTAAGTGAGATAAGATGTTTTTTTAACGGTGCTTTTGAAAATGGAGTTTGTTTCTGCAATTCTAGAGTTTTCAGGCAGGGAGTTCCAGATTTTAGGCCCTTTTATGTACATTGAATTTTTGTATAGATTTAGTCGAACTGCACGAACCATATGGTTTTAGTGCTTAATCTTAATACAATGCTACTGCTACTACTACTGATAATAATAATAATTAAAAAAAAATTATACCTAGATGAGATGACATGGTTGGTGTTGTTACCGTAAAGTTTTAATATCTTAAATCCTGAATTGTGCTATGAATACCGTATGTTCCATGTGAGTTTGTATAATGATGAACTGAACCGCTGTTAGGAGAGACATTAGCCTACCCACATGGAGTCTCTTTCGGAGGTCACCTACCCCAGGTCCCAGACCGAGGCTTATTGTGTGCTGACCTAAAATTCTTTGATTGCTAATTTAAATTACCGGAGCACTACGCTACTAACTTTATATTTTTCACACGACGAAGCATTGTTGTAGATTATATAAGAGCAAACATACATAGGACTAGGATAAATATAGTGTGCAGTAGATACATGATACAATTCTGTTAAAAAAAATGATCTGGGAGGAATTGAAGCAGTTATCACTTGAAATTCGTGGGTGGGTTGTGAATTGCTTAAGACACGGTAGTGAACTATGGGGTGTTTCACTCGTAGGAGGCCCCGAGTATGGTGCTCCCTTCTGTAGTAAACAATACCTCGGGGCCTCCTGCGAGTGAAACACCCTCTAGTTCCGTTATATAGAAATGTGTCCTTCAAGTAGGGTGCTTTCTGCCGTTGAAGGGCTCATGATCAAAGGCACTGGAGCAACTCTCCCGTTCGTCGGATTAAAATTTGCCTCTCACGGGTTTAGCGCTTCCCCGTGACGGCGATGAAGTTCCTCTACCGTGATTTTTTTTTTTTTTTTGAAAATGCGATTGTTAAATTACATTTAAAATTAAATATCCCTTACTATGAAGGTCTTCCCTCATGCTAGTCAATTGTGGATGTATTTTTTCAATCATCATTACAAAAAAAATCGCACTAATAATGTTGACATACGTATATACCAGTATATATAATGTATATATATCCATCCCTCTCCCCCCAGTGGCTTGTTTTGCACTGTTTAAATCACCTTTTTTCTATTGGCTAGCACATACTAGTATACAGAGAGGACGTGGACACTAGGCGTGTGCTAGCACATACTAGTATACAGTGAGGACGTGGACACTAGGCGTGTGCTAGCACGTACTAGTATACAGAGAGGACGTGGACACTAGGCGTGTGCTAGCACGTACTAGTGTACAGAGAGGACGTGGACACTAGGCGTGTGCTAGCACGTACTACTACACAGAGAGGACGTGGACACTAGGCGTGTGCTAGCACGTACTAGTATACAGAGAGGACGTGGACACTAGGCGTGTGCTAGCACGTACTAGTATACAGAGAGGACGTGGACACTAGGCGTGTGCTAGCACGTACTAGTATACAGAGGACGTGGACACTAGGCGTGTGCTAGCACGTACTAGTGTACAGAGGGCGTGGACACTAGGCGTGTGCTAGCACGTACTAGTGTACAGAGAGGGCGTGGACACTAGGCGTGTGCTAGCACGTACTAGTGTACAGAGAGGGCGTGGACACTAGGCGTGTGCTAGCACGTACTAGTGTACAGAGAGGACGTGGACACTAGGCGTGTGCTAGCACATACTAGTATACAGAGAGGACGTGGACACTAGGCGTGTGCTAGCACGTACTAGTATACAGAGAGGACGTGGGCACTAGGCGTGTGCTAGCACGTACTAGTGTACAGAGAGAGGCCGTGCACACTAGGCGTGTGCTAGCACGTACTATTGTACAGAGGGCGTGGACACTAGGCGTGTGCTAGCACGTACTAGTGTACAGAGAGAGGGCGTGGACACTAGGCGTGTGCTAGCACGTACTAGTGTACAGAGAGGGCGTGGACACTAGGCGTGTGCTAGCACGTACTAGTGTACAGAGAGAGGGCGTGGATACTAGGCGTGTACTAGCACGTACTAGTGTACAGAGAGAGGGCGTGGACACTAGGCCTGTGCTAGCACGTACTAGTGTACAGAGAGGGCGTGGACACTAGGCGTGTACTAGCACGTACTAGTGTACAGAGGGCGTGGACACTAGGCGTGTGCTAGCACGTCTAGTGTACAGAAGAGGGCGTGGATTCTAGGCGTGTGCTAGCACGTACTAGTGTACAGAGAGGGCGTGGACACTAGGCGTGTGCTAGCACGTACTAGTGTACAGAGAGGGCGTGGACACTAGGCGTGTGCTAGCACGTACTAGTGTACAGAGAGGGCGTGGACACTAGGCGTGTGCTAGCACGTACTAGTGTACAGAGAGGACGTGGACACTAGGCGTGTGCTAGCACATACTAGTATACAGAGAGGACGTGGACACTAGGCGTGTGCTAGCACGTACTAGTATACAGAGAGGACGTGGGCACTATGCGTGTGCTAGCACGTACTAGTGTACAGAGAGAGGGCGTGGACACTAGGCGTGTGCTAGCACGTACTAGTGTACAGAGAGAGGGCGTGGACACTAGGCGTGTGCTGCACGTACTTGTACAGAGGGCGTGGACACTAGGCGTGTGCTAGCACGTACTAGTGTACAGAGAGAGGGCGTGGACACTAGGCGTGTGCTAGCACGTACTAGTGTACAGAGAGAGCGTGGTTACTAGGCGTGTGCTAGCACGTACTAGTGTACAGAGAGAGGGCGTGGACACTAGGCGTGTGCTAGCACGTACACGTTACGAGAGAGGCGTTGACACTAGGCGTGTGCTAGCACGTACTAGTGTACAGAGAGAGGGCGTGGATACTAGGCGTGTGCTAGCACGTACTAGTGTACAGAGAGGGCGTGGACACTAGGCGTGTGCTAGCATGGCCTCACAACTATTCAAAGACTCTTGCTAAACCACTTTTTTTTGTATCCCCATTTGTTGTAATATATATCTGCTCCACATGAAGGTCACTAATGCATTGGTATTATTCTCGCGTGGAAACACACACAACCAGGAGAGGATATATGAATGTAGGTTACAAGGGAATGAGAGCCTTCCTAACACAATGTTTTTAAATAGACAATCTCACAAACCTTGATTATCCTCATCACTTTTAAGACGTGCTGCAGTCTCTCTCTCTCTGTCACACACACACATGTATATATATATATATATATATATATACATGGCTAGGACCTTGGGTGGCTTTAAAAAGAGATTGGACAAATATATGAGTGGGAGGGGCTGGGTTTGATTAGTGTCGCGAGTACAGGAGTAAATTCTTAGGTAGTGGTGGTTTTGATAAGGACCTGCCTTGTATGGGCCAGTAGGCCTTCTGCAGTGTTCCTCCATTCTTATGTTCTTATGTTCTTATATATCACAGACAAGAGGTAAATAGCAAGACAGCCAAATAACTTCTGCAGCCAGTGCTCGTCTGGTAAATCTTATTAATAGCCTTCAGAATTATCATCCCACACACCCAAAAAAAAAATATCTTAAGAAGTATGCAACGAAGTTTGTTCCAGAGCTAAGGGATGTGAAATGCAAGAAGAGGCTAACGGAATTGAATTAACGCCACTGGAGGACAGAAGAACCAGGGAGATATGATAACAACATTCAAAATACTCAAAGGAATTGATAGGGTAGACAGGGGCAGGCTGTTTGAGAGGCGGAAAACAGGTACTTGGGGACACAGCTGGAAATTAAGACACAGATGTGCCACAGTGAAGTCAGGAAGTGTTTCTTCAGTCTCGGAGTGATCGAGGAGCGAAATGATGTGGATGAAAGTGGTGGAGGCAAGCTCCATACATAGTTTTAAGAGCAGGTACGACAGGGGGCGTGAGATTAGGAGGGAGTGAATCTGGCAAGCGGCAAGTTAAAGTGCGGAGCCGGGAACTAGGACTCAACCCCCTGGAGCCGAATATAGGTGAGTCCAGACCAGGAATAGCATGTCAAGAGTGTGTGTGGACGCGTTAGTGAGGTGTTCTCTTTAAAACCCGAGTACATGAGAGTACCTCTCGTGGAGTTCACTGCTACCTCCTACACTAACACCAGTGTTAACACACTAGTACCTCCCATGGAGGTCACTGCTACCTCCTACACTAACACCAGTGTTACCACTAGTACCTCTCGTGGAGTTCACTGCTACCTCCTACACTAACACCAGTGTTACACAAAACATGTTACCTCCCGTGGAGGTCACTGCTACCTCCTACACTAACACCAATGTTACCACTAGTACCTCCCGTGGAGGTCACTGCTACCTCCTACACTAACACCAGTGTTACCACACTAGTACCTCCCGAGGAGGTCACTGCTACCTCCTACACTAACACTAGTGTTACCACACTAGTACCTCCCATGGAGGTCACTGCTACCTCCTACACTAACACTAGTGTTACCACACTAGTGAGTCCACACTTTGTTTATTTCTGATAATATTACAAAGTGGGGTTTACATGTTTTATGTTGTTTATACATTTTATGAAATAATGATAACAAGAAGGCCAATAGTATGCCTAGGTATGCCTAGGCATTTCAGGCAGTCTTTTAATAGATCTTACTCTATAGTGATAATAATTATAATGGTATTAAGTTTAGGTAATTGTAGTGATTAACTAGGTTCACAAAATTGAGGTAGTTTAAAAATTTAAGAATTTAACAATTAGTTTACATATTAATGGGAATGGTGCCGTGTTGGCATGATACAGTTTCTATATTAGAGTGTCTTAGGCAAACTTATGCCTAGCTTAAGAATTATGAAGTTATAGTTGCATTAGAATTTTGTTTACAGTCATGTGCAAATTAAGGGGAGTCACAGATATCAATAAGTGTATTTTGCTGTGGATATGTGCAAGATAAAGTAGTTTTCATGTGATTAACTACCGGTTGGGTGCGTAAGTGAGATAAGATGTTTTGTAACGGTGCTTTTGAAAATGGAGGTTGTGTCTGCAGTTCTAGAGTTTTCAGGCAGGGAGTTCCAGATTTTAGGCCCTTTTATGCGCATTGAATTTTTGTATAGATTTAGTCGGACACGGGGAATGTCAAAGAGATGTTTATGTCTGGTATTATGTCTATGGGTCCTGTCACAACTATCAAGAAAGTGTTTTAGTTCAGGGTTAATGTTGGAATTTATGGATCTATAAATGTAGATTGCAGAGTAGTAAGTGTGGATGTTCTGGACAGTGAGTAAGTTTAGGTCTTTGAAGAGTGGGGGAGGGGAGGGTGTTGCCTAGCTTTGGATTGCGTGATAATTCTTACTGCGACTTTTTGTTGGGTTATTATTGGCTTTAGGTGGGTAATTGCTGTTGATCCCCAAGCACAAATGGCATATGTGAGGTAGGGATAGATGAGTGAATAGTATAGTATGAGTAGGGCTGATTGTGGTACATAGTAACGTATCTTAGAGAGGATCCCCACAGTTTTAGACACTTTCTTTGTTATGTGCTGGATATGAGTGCTGAATTTCAGTTTGCTGTCGAGGTGAAGGCCCAGGAATTTGCCCTCATTATGTTTAACAATAGGAGTGACACCTCCTCACTAACATTGAAGTGTGGAATGTCTTTAAAACCAGAGACAATTGTAATTGAATTAAGACGAGGATAATTAGTGATGAGGTCTTGTATTCACTAATCCAGTTCGTGTAGGTTATATAACTTTATATAATTACATATTTTCATAACCCATTTAGATATGTTTTATTGTTTATGTTTATCAATATTTATAATGACTGTCTAGTTCGATTCTCATTGTATTACTAATTAGTGTTAAGCTTAATCAGGTGGGGGCTCCAAGCTGGTGCTGCATGTTCTAAGATGGGTCTGGCATACATTGTGTTGAGATTCCTAGAGGCTGGTGTGCGACTGGCTAGCTTCACATAGGCTGCCGAAGTCAGCCGGTGTTACTTCTAGAGCCCTTTATTTCGTCCTTACTTGTATTTTATCGCCCCAGAGTCTGTATTCCGTTTCAGGTCTTTCCCTCACCTTCATGTCATTCATGACATCGCAAGTGGGTGCTGGGTTTATCTCCAGCAGCCACTTACTGGACCACGATTGTAACATGTTTGTTTCTCCTTGCACACCTTCGTTCACTCTCCTCTGCTCTTGTGTTCTTCTCAATAGTTTTGCATCACCCGCAGACACACTTACGATTCGATCATATCCGGTGTGTGGATGGGGGGGGGTATGGGGGTAAGTTATCAGCTGTTAGATAGAAACTTGGCCTCACCTCCCCTTTTTTGTGTGTGTATTTGAGTGTGAGAGAAGAGAGAGAGAGAGAGAGAGAGAGAGAGAGAGAGAGAGAGAGAGAGAGAGAGAGATAGATAGAGAGAGAAAGGGAGAAGGCAGCATAATTAGCAGTTGCGGAAATAGAGGAGAAAGCTCATTAAGTGAACAGTAATAACCTAAGAGCGTAATTACCACAAGTAATTGCTTATAGATCGTATTGGCTCGTGTTTCCACCTCCACTTCCTCTCCTCCCTCCATCCCCTCCCTCCCTCCAGCTCCTCCCTCTCTCCCCTCTGATCGCACCTCCCATCACACCCTCGTAATTAATCGTTAATTACTTATTGATCAGGCAGTTACTCTAGCCAGCAGATTTAGCAAAAGTTGTCATCGCCTCTTGTCCATCAGAAAACTGCCTGATTATTTCCTCTTAGGCGTTGAGAAATCTGATTGCCTAGCCACTCAGACCGTTTAGAATAGCTAATTTCCAAGCATTTCCATCTATCTATCGTGGGTGCCTAGATTCATGGTCTGTCTATCATGGGTGACTAGTTTCTTGTTGTATCTATCGTGGGTGACTAGTTTCTTGTTTTGTCTATCGTGGGTGCCTAGTCTCTTGTTCTATCTATCGTGGGTGCCTAGTTTCTTGTTCTATCTATCGTGGATACATAGTTTCTTGTTCTATCTATCGTGGGTGCCTAGTTTCTTGTTTTATCTATCGTGGGGGCCTAGTTTCTTGTTCTATCTATCGTGGTTGCCTAGTTTCTTGTTCTATCGTGGGTGTCTAGTTTCTTGTCCTGTCTATCGTGGGTGCCTAGTCTCTTGTTCTATCTATCGTGGGTTGACAAGTCTCTTGTTCTATCTATTGTGGGTTGACTAGTCCCTTGTTCTATCCATCAGTCTTGATGGACTGATCACGTCGACTCCAGGCTAAGGGACTGATTACCTCAAACTCCTTCTGATCTTCAATCATTCTTCCCCATATTAGACTGAGGAAGCCACTAGCTCCCTCTGAGAGAGCCTCAGAAGGTGCTTTCTGAAGGTATCGCACGAGTTACGGAAAAAAAAAGTGAATCGGTGTGCATAAATTTAAGCAGGAAGTACCTGCAGGTGCCAGGAGTTGCATGAACCTTTCCCTTCTTACATTACATCAGCTTTGAAAGTTTGAAGACGATCGAATCAGGCGTTCTCGAGTTAAAAAAAAACGAAAAGCCTTGTGGGAGAAAAGTGTGAACCAATATATAATAATAATAATAATAATAAAAGCTCTTATGCAAAATGTGATCAGAGATACATTTATTTATATAAGTTTTTATATTCTATGCATTAAATGATGAAAGAGATGAGACAAACAGCAAGATACACATAACAGACGCTCAGATTCCGTTACATCAACAGTGTATCCTGTTGTGTTATGTTGTGTGGTCACTTGTCAACAAACACCCGGAATACCCTCCAGGTAAACTCCAGGGGTACCTGGAGTCTACCTGAAGGGAGTTTTGGGGGTCAGTGTCCCGCGGTCCGGTTCATGACCAGGCCTCGCGGTGGATTAGGGCATGATCAACCAGGCTGTTACTGCTGGGCGCACTTTGACCGAATAACGAACCACAGCCCGGCTGATCAGGTACTGACTTTAAATATCAGACCAGTTCTCTCTTGAAGACAGATGGAGAATCTATTGGTAATCTCCCTTATGTATAATGAGAGGCTATTAAACAGCCTTGGGCCCCTGACATTTATTGTGTTTTCTCTCAAGTGTGCTCACGGCAGCCTTGATTTTCATTGAGGGTATGTTGCAACGTCTGCCTAGTTCTTTTGCTTTCATAGGAAGTGATTTGTGTGTGAAGATTTGGGACCGATCCATCAAGGATTTTACACGTGTAAATTATGATGTATTTTTCTCGACTGTATTCCAAGAAGTACATGTCAAGAGCTTCTAAGGTTCCCAGTAATTGAGGTGTTCTACTGCGTCAGTGATACTAGCGGTGTTCGTTGTTCTTATTGATGTTGTTGTTCATGATATTGTTTCTGTTTTTGTTGATGTTGTTGGTGCTGGAAGAGAGCCGTTGAGGCGTAAACGGGGAGGGGTGGGTTGAGAAGGGAGGACCCACCAAAACGAGTTCCACCTTTTGGTTGAAACAACCGGTTTGTAGTAATGACTGGCCTTGCTGTACATGGTGTTCCTCCTCCACCCCGTGTGATACACCAGGGGTGGGTCCACCATATTGCTTCCCATAATATATAATTTAGTGGTGACATATTTGAAGATATCCCCATCGCCAGCCCGGGTCCAGAACCTTGTCCCCTGGAAACATTCTTAACCTGACTCCATAGCTGATGAACCTTGCTGGAATACTTTGACGACATTTACATTACCCTACTGAAGTCTCCCAGCTCAGGCTGACACTACTGAAGTCTCCCAGCTCAGGCTGACACTACTGAAGTCTCCCAGCTCAGGCTGACACTACTGAAGTCTCCCAGCTCAGGCTGACACTACTGAAGTCTCCCAGCTCAGGCTGACACTACTGAAGTCTCCCACCTCAGGCTGACGGGTTTTAACACTTTCTAAGAGCCCCATCTCAAGTGTTGGACTATACCAGGGAACACAGCTATCGGTCTCACCACTGTGTAACTATCGTCTGGAAGAGCGCACCAGCACACTGCTGGTGAATCCATTATTTTTTGTTTAAAAACAAGTGGTATTAAGATCGCCTTACTGAAGTATTGCTAGAAATTGTTCCCTTCAAGGGAGGCTTGCCTTGATTTCCTTGAATTGCTCTTCATCCAAGGAGTTGAAGCTCCCCTTCCTGGGATCAAACCCTATTACCTCCCAGGCTTTCTGTGGTCCCTACGAGGGTAGTGTTTAATCCATGAATTTAAGGTGTACTGACATATGTGGCTTGTTTGGTAAGTCAGGGGGCTGTAAGCCACGTAAGTGGGCTGGCTTCCTCGTGCCTTCCGGCCCACTAACCCGAATATTCTCTATTTGTTTGCAACAGATAAGATATAAATTATAAATCTATATCAAGATGTACTCCTGTTAACCCTTTTGGGGCCTATTTGCTAGGCCTTTTGTGTATCCATATGCTCTTGCATTACCATCCACAGGATGGATGTGTGGTGCATACAAAAGTAGCCACTGCCATTCACAGGATGGATGTGTGGTGCACAGTAAACTAGCCACTACCATCCACAGGATGGATATGAGGTGGACAATAAACAAGCCACTACCGTCCACAGGATGGATATGTGGTGCAAAATCTAAAAATATATCTCTCTTTTTATTTCGACTTCGTAAAGCAACTAGCCGAAAACATACCGAACTAATCTTAAAAAAAAAAAAAAAGTTGAAGAACGTGCACTCTACTGAATTAGCATTGATTAAAGCAGCTTTTCTCTCTGAGTAGAGCTTTATCAAGCCTTGAAAAGCTTGGTCGGCTTTATCGTCTACTGTACGTCATTGCAGCCATCCCAACGGCTCTTATATCGCGTACTGGGTAATGTATTGCAGATATAACTCGAGTGTATACTGACGTGAGTGCTAGGCTAGTGTTGATGTACTCACGAAGACCTGGGCCATTTAACCGAGGCTTCCCGCTGGTGTACCGGTCCACCCCTTATCCTGACCGTGTACCGCACTGAGCACCACGATCAACCCACCGTGTGCTGGGTTGACAACCATCTTTCACCTGCCAGGGTGGTTGTGTGCTCCAGGAAGGTCACGCCGGGTCGTTCCTGAAGCTTTCTCCAGTCATTCACATGGTGTAAGAGCTAGCCTCCAGTCATTCACATGGTGTGTAACCTATCTGCATTCCTAGACGAGAAAGCAGCACCTTACACACTGTGTTCCACCCACACTGTTTCACCCACACGGTGTCCCACCCACACTGTGTTCCACCCAACTGTGTCCCACCCACACAGTGTTATCTCAAGTCAGTCTCACTTGAGGACGAGGCATGTCATGTTTTTTAAGGATTTTATAGCACTTTTAGGAAATTTAACATATTTTAGGACATTAATATTTTTTGGGGTTAAAATAGAAATTTCGAAAGAAGGTAGCTCCAGTGCCTCGGATTAAGAGCCCTCACCGTCATCATAGCGCCCCTGTGAAGAATTAGGTAAATACTGTGGTCAGGGACGGGGGGGGGGTCTGGTCTGGGAGCGGGCCGCGGGGGCGCTGACCCCTCAAAGCCGTCTAGAGGCAGGTTGTCAGCGGAAATACAAGGCTTCTTCGGCATGTTGCTTTCTCGGAAGTGAGAAACCATTATCTGACAAGAGACGTTAATAAACAACAATAATGTTGTTACTTGTTGGGTTATTGTTGTTATTGCTATTGTTTTTGTTACTTTTGCTACTGTTGCTATTGTTGTTGCTGCTGCTGCTCCATTCGTTGTTGGTGTTGTAGCAGCAGGAACAACAAGATCAGCAGGTCCTGGACCAGGCCACGGGGGCGTTGACCCCTGGAACACCCTCCAGGTATACCCCAGGTATAACCTAATCAACACTGACAAATATTCTGTTGTGTGTGTGAGAGAGAGAGAGAGAGAGAGAGAGAGAGAGAGAGAGAGAGAGAGAGAGAGAGAGAGAGAGAGAGAGAGAGAGAGAGAGATTTTAGGCGTGCAGAAACGAACGAAAAAAAAAATAGCACGTTCGTACTGCAGTAGAGTCCAGCAGTTTCTTTTGCTTCCAAAAGTCAGGATATTGTCTAATTCTTCAAAAAAATTGAGCTCCACCTGAACCCAGGGCTCAGCTCTCTTTTTCATGAATAAAATAAATGAATTGTGTTAGCTCACCCGCCGGGCTTAACGCTTTTTCATGAATAAGGAAAAAATGGAATCTGATGGAACATGGTTTTGGGGGGAAGATTGAGTGATGGAATACTGAAGGAGGTCCAGTGTGATGGAATACTGAAGGAGGTCCAGTGTGATGGAATACTGAAGGAGGTCCAGTGTGATGGAATACTGAAGGAGGTCCAGTGTGATGGAATACTGAAGGAGGTCCAGTGTGATGGAATACTGATGGAGGTCCAGTGTGATGGAATACTGAAGGAGGTCCAGTGTGATGGAATACTGAAGGAGGTCCAGTGTGATGGAATACTGATGGAGGTCCAGTGTGATGGAATACTGAAGGAGGTCCAGTGTGATGGAATACTGAAGGAGGTCCAGTGTGATGGAATACTGAAGGAGGTCCAGTGTGATGGAATACTGAAATGGAGGTCCAGTAGTGATGGAATACTGAAGGAGGTCCAGTGTGATGGAATACTGAAGGAGGTCCAGTGTGATGGAATACTGAAGGAGGTCCAGTGTGATGGAATACTGAAGGAGGTCCAGTGTGATGGAATGTAGCAGGGAAAAGTCTAGTGTGATGGAGGGTGACACTAACAACACCAGTGTGATGGAAGGTGATATTAAGAAGGTCGTGTAATGGTTCATGAGAGATAAAAAAAAAACTCCAGACTGATGGAACAATGATTTAAAAAAATAGCTTAGATACCTGACGGACAAGCAATTTAATATAAACAAAATACTGGAAGGTAAGCCAGTGAAAAGCCATGTTCATACTACCAGACACTCCACCTAGAGTTATTCAGAATTATACAATTAATATCAACTGTGTAAATAGACATTTTTCAATATATATATATATATATATATATATATATATATATATATATATATATATATATTCCTGAGAGTGGAGTGGTTTAAATGGGTGGTTTCTTGCGTCTTAACCACGTAACTTTAGTGTTCATCTCTTCCCAACCACTTACTGCTTCTCCCTTCCCCTCTCTCCCCTACCTTCCATTACTATCTTCCTCCCTTTCCCCCTTCCCCAAACTACCGCCTCGTTGCCTCTGTACCAGACTCGGTCTCCTGGTGTGCTCACACCCAGCGCCTCCTGTCGGTCTCCTGGTGTGCTCACACCCAGGCGCCTCCCTCAAGTTCGAAGTCTCCTGGTGTGCTCACACCCAGCGCCTCCTGCGGTCGTGTCTCCCTGGTGTGCTCACACCCAGCGCCTACGGTCGATCTCCTGGTGTGCTCACACCCAGCGCCTCCTGGTTCGGCTAACCCCCCCTGGTTGGGGGCTCACACCCAGCGCCTCCGGTCGGTCTCCTGGTGTGCTCACACCCAGCGCCTACGGTCGGTCTCCTGGTGTGCTCACACCCAGCGCCTACGGTCGGTCTCCTGGTGTGCTCACACCCAGCGCCTACGGTCGGTCTCCTGGTGTGCTCACACCCAGCGCCTACGGTCGGTCTCCTGGTGTGCTCACACCCAGCGCCTCCGGTCGGTCTCCTGGTGTGCTCACACCCAGCGCCTCCGGTCGGTCTCCTGGTGTGCTGACACTCAGCGCCTCCGGTCGGTCTCCTGGTGTGCTCACACCCAGCGCCTACGGTCGGTCTCCTGGTGTGCTGACACCCAGCGCCTCCGGTCGGTCTCCTGGTGTGCTCACACCCAGCGCCTACGGTCGGTCTCCTGGTGTGCTCACACCCAGCGCCTCGGTCGGTCTCCTGGTGTGCTACACCCAGCGCCTACGGTCGGTCTCTGGTGTGCTCACACCCAGCGCCTACGGTCGGTCTCCTGGTGTGCTCACACCCAGCGCCTACGGTCGGTCTCCTGGTGTGCTCACACCCAGCGCCTACGGTCGGTCTCCTGGTGTGCTCACACCCAGCGCCTACCCTGGCTCAGGTCGTCCTCCTGGTGTGCTCACACCCAGCGCCTCCCGGTCGGTCTCCTGGTGTGCTCACCACCCTAGCGCCCTCTCCCCGGTCGGTCTCTCCTGGTGTGCTCACACCCAGCGCCTCCGGTCGGTCTCCTGGTGTGCTCACACCCAGCGCCTCCGGTCGGTCTCCTGGTGTGCTCACACCCAGCGCCTACGGTCGGTCTCCTGGTGTGCTTACACCCAGCGCCTACGGTCGGTCTCCTGGTGTGCTCACACCACAGGCTGTCTTCTTTTTTTAATTGAATTTTCTTTTTGTGATTTTTTTTCTCACCTTTATCTTTATTGTTTTCATTCTTCACCGTGTGAGTCTTCTCTTGTTTCTTCGGTGCTGTTGGTGGATCACTGGAGCCTCAGGGGTCCACCTGGAGGGTGTTCCGGGGGTCATCGCTACCGCGGCCCAGTCCTTGACCAGCCCTTCCGGTGGGCATGATCAACCAGGCTGTTGATGTTGGTGGATTTTTAAAATGGTGTAGCAAATAAAACAAATTTTAGAATTTAGAAGCTGAGTATAGCATTACAGTAATGTTACAGTAATGTGCACAGCATTACAGTAGTGATCCAGAAATGTGTACAACATTACAGTAGTGTTCCAGTAATGTGTACAACATTACAGTAGTGTTCCAGAAATGTGTACAGCATTACAGTAGGCTAGAAGTATCAGGAGAGACATGATCACGACGTAAAAGATTTCCAGGGGAGTTAAAGTAGGCGGGGACACTGGAAGGAGGGCATGGATGGAAATCATTTGAGTCACGGGGATGTTAGGAAGTATTTATTCAGCCTCGTGTTTGTTAGAAGTGGAATGTCCTGAACGAGGTGAAGGTGCAAAGGTAGACTACACACACACACATCACACACACACACACACACACACACACACACCACACACACACACACACACACACACGTGTTCAGGATAGTGGAGAACCATGCAAGCTTTAAGACGAGGTATGATAAAGCTCTGAGCAGGAGGAGACCTAGTAGCGGTCAGTGAAGAGGCGGGACCAGGAGCTAAGTCTCGACCACTGCAGTCACAATTAGGTGAGTACAATTATGTGAGTACACACGCTCATGGAGTAGGAAGAGAGAGGACCCAGTAGCGATCAGTGAAGAGGCGGGACCAGGAGTTATGAATCAACCCTTGCAACGACAAATAGGTGAGTACAAATAGTGAGTACAAACACACACACACACACAGCTTCAAGACTGGTTATGGTAGAGTCGTAGTGCCTAGAACCTCCGTTGTTTTTAGTGAAGACCAAGGCAGAAGCAGGAGTACAACTAGGTAAGTACGACAAGGTGAGTACAGCTAGGTGAGTACAGCTAGGTGAATACAGCTGGGTGAGTACAGCTAGGTGAGTACAACTAGCTGAGTACAACTAGGTGAGTACAACTAGCTGAGTACAGCTAGGTGAGTACAGCTAGGTGAATACAGCTGGGTGAGTACAGCTAGGTGAGTACAACTAGCTGAGTACAACTAGGTGAGTACAGCTAGGTGAGTACAGCTAGGTAAATACAGCTGGGTGAGTACAGCTAGGTGAGTACAACTAGCTGAGTACAACTAGGTGAGTACAGCTAGGTGAGTACAGCTAGGTAAATACAGCTGGGTGAGTACAGCTAGGTGAGTACAACTAGCTGAGTACAACTAGGTGAGTACAGCTAGGTGAGTACAGCTAGGTAAATACAGCTGGGTGAGTACAGCTAGGTGAGTACAACTAGCTGAGTACAACTAGGTGAGTACAGCTAGGTGAGTACAGCTAGGTAAATACAGCTGGGTGAGTACAGCTAGGTGAGTACAACTAGCTGAGTACAACTAGCTGAGTACAACTAGCTGAGTACAGCTAGGTGAGTACAACTAGCTGAGTACAACTAGCTGAGTACAACTAGGTGAGTACAACTAGGTGAGTACATTCTCCTTGACATTCACAGCTGTGTTGTTGCACATTTCCTGTTGAAAGTTGTCTATTTCTCTGGTCATCTCTGTTAACTTCCACACGTTCAACATGTCCCTTCTGCTTTATCCCTCCTCCTCCTCCTCTTCTTCTTCTTCTTCTTCTTCTTCTTCTTCTTCTTCTTCTTCTTCTTCTTCTTCTTCTTCTTCTTCTTCTTCTTCTTCTTCTTTTCTTCTTCTTCTTTTCTTCTTCTTCTTCTTCTTCTTCTTCTTCTTCTTCTTCTTCTTCTTCTTCTTCTCTTCTTCTTCTTCTTCTTCTTCTTCTTCTTCTTCTTCTTCTTCTTCTTCTTCTTCCTACATCCTTCTCCAACAACAACAGCCAATCATAATCTAACACTGCCTATGACGTCATTCAACTTTGTTTACGAGGCCTGTGACGTCATTGAGGTGCGTCCGGACATTGTTATCACATGTCCAGGTACCACCAGGTACCAGGCAGAATCTAGGGTTTCTTGTGCCTGTCCAGGTACCAGGCAGAGCCTAGGGTATCTTTTACCTGTCCAGGTACCAAGCAGAGCCTAGGGTATCTTTTACCTGTCCAGGTACCAGGCAGAGCCTAGGGTTTCTCTTACCTGTCCAGGTACCAGGCAGAGCCTAGGGTTTCTTTTACCTATGTATTACTTTACAAACAGTTGTAAAGTCATAGAGAGAGAGAGAGAGAGAGAGAGAGAGAGAGAGAGAGAGAGAGAGAGAGAGAGAGAGAGAGAGAGAGAGAGAGAGAGAGAGAGAGAGAGACGGGGGGTGGGGTTGTTCAGTCACAGGTGACAGCTAACGAAAGTACCTGTATAGAGAGTACTTGGTATTTGCAAGTATATTTAGATCCAGGTATACATAAGTACAATTATCATACATAGTATCATATGTGTAAATTGCGCAGGATAACAAGATGAATAATTAGACACATGTGCAGCATCTGGGTATCTGTGTAGACGTTTCGACATCCAGTGGCTTTATCAGTACAAATTCAAGGACATAATGTGAAGACTGTAGAACTATATACAGAAGATGAGGTAATCAGTGCCTCAACCTTGGAGTTGGTGAAGAGGACCATAGTCTTGATCCTGGCATCATAGATCTCGTCTCTCAAAGTCATTCACACCATGGCACACGTAACTAGTGCTTTGAAGGTCTGTACCATCACTGATAACACCAGGCTCTGATATGTGGTGCCCCACACTGTGTGGTGATAACACCAGACAGTGATATGTGGTGTCCCACACTGTGTGGTGATAACACCAGGAAGTGATATGTGGTGCCCCACACTGTGTGGTGATAACACCAGGAAGTGATATGTGGTGCCCCACACTGTGTGGTGATAACACCAGGCAGTGATATGTGGTGCCCCACACTGTGTGGTGATCACACCAGGTAGTGATATGTGGTGCCCCACACTGTGGTGATAACACCAGGTAGTGATATGTGGTGCCCCACACTGTGGTGATCACACCAGGTAGTGATATGTGGTGCCCCACACTGTGTGGTGATAACACCAGGTAGTGATATGTGGTGCCCCACACTGTGTGGTGATAACACCAGGTAGTGGATCCTCACATGTCTAAGAACTGGTGAAGGAAGGGGAAGCTGCCGTCAGTAGTGATCTGTGTACTCACTGCTGCTGCAGCTGCACTGCCATCACTGCTGACTGCCACAGTTTATCTTTATTCTTTAACCCTGTGTGTTGCAAGGAAGGGTTTAAAGCCAATCTACTACACGAGGATTATTAAGGCTACCTGTTACCTGTACACCACCAGTCAAGAATACTTGCACACAAATGGTCGTATTATGACTAAAGCAAACTCTGTATGTATGTATTATATATATATATATATATATATATATATATATATATATATATATATATATATATATACACGTGTATATACACTGGTGCATGTACACTGAGAGCTGTATGTCTCTCAGTGTATATACACTGAGAGTTATACTTTAATCCCTATTTTAGGTATTAAGGTATTTTGGTCTAGCGGTGAACAGATGACATGCAGCCTTAATTGCCCTGGTGTAGTAGATAGGTTTTAAACTCATTTGAGCAACCAGTGCGTGTAATTTTAGATAATGTATAAGATTGTTGATAAGGACAATAATTTTAAGTGGATTATATGTAATTATAGATAATATCCACGTCATGTGTTAGTGGGTGAAGAGAGAATGATTATATTTTGTTTTTGTCGTAGAAGTGGCAAGTTTATTGTGCACCTCATGTTAATCCTGTGGATGGTAGTGGCTAGTTTATTGTGCACCTCATGTTAATCCTGTGGATGGTAATGGGTAGTTTATTGTGCACCTCATGTTAATCCTGTGGATGGTAGTGGGTAGTTATTGTGCACCTCATGTTAATCCTGTGGATGGTAGTGGCTAGTTTATTGTGCACCTCATGTTAATCCTGTGGATGGTAGTGGCTAGTTTATTGTGCACCTCATGTTAATCCTGTGGATGGTGGTGGGTAGTTTATTGTGCACATCATGTTAATCCTGTGGATGGTAGTGGCTAGTTTATTGTGCACCTCATGTTAATCCTGTGGATGGTAGTGGGTAGTTATTGTGCACCTCATGTTAATCCTGTGGATGGTAGTGGGTTGTTATTGTGCACCTCATGTTAATCCTGTGGATGGTAGTGGGTTGTTATTGTGCACCTCATGTTAATCCTGTGGATGGTAGTGGGTAGTTTATTGTGCACCTCATGTTAATCCTGTGGATGGTAGTGGGTAGTTTATTGTGCACCTCATGTTAATCCTGTGGATGGTAGTGGCTAGTTTACTGCGCACCACATATCCAGCCTGTGGAGGGTAGCCCAAGAGCATATGGATACACAGGAGACCCAGGAACTAGGACCCAAAAGGGGTTAGCAGGAATACATCTGGATAGGAGATACAGACTATCCCACAAGTTTAATAATAATAAGTTGGTGCACCTCACCAGGTGAAGAAAAAAACAGAAGCTGAACCTGACTGAAAATTTGTAAACACTGCATTAAGCCAAGGACTGAGATTTTTTTTTTCGAGTTTCTGGTCTCTTGGAGGATAATTTCTCTCTCTCTCTCTCTTTGGTATTTATTAATATTTCGTTTTTTCTATTCATCAGCTTTCACAACTCTGCGGTAGTATTCGATTCCTTTGCCTTAGTGTTCGATTCCTTAACCTTAGTGTTCGATTCCTTTACCGTAGTGTTCGATTCCTTAACCTTAGTGTTCAATTCCTTAACTTTAGTGTTCGATTCCTTAACCTTAGTGTTCGATTCTTTTACCGTAATGTTCAATTCCTTTACCGTAGTGTTCGATTCCTTAACTTTAGTGTTCGATTCCTTAACCTTAGTGTTCGATTCTTTTACCGTAATGTTCGATTCCTTTACCGTAGTGTTCGATTCTTCTACCGTAGTGTTCGATTCCTTTACCGTAGTGTTCGAATCCTTTGCCTTAGTGTTCGATTCCTCTACTGTAGTGTTCGATTCCTTTGCCTTAATGTTCGATTAATCTACCGTAGTGTTCGATTCCTTTACCGTCGTGTTCGATTCCTTTGCCTTAGTGTTCGATTCCTTTACCGTAGTGTTCGATTCCTTTTCCCGCCAGTGTTCTGTTTCTTGTGTTTATTTCCGTCACGGAGTCGATGATGGTGCAACTGAAACTCTTTGTTTGACCGGGAGTATGGATTCCAATCTTATGGAGCACCCTCACGCTGCAACAGTGGTACAGGGCAACACTGTAGGTGTGTTGCAACACTGGTACAGGGCAACACTGTAGGTGTGTTGCAACACCGGTACAGAGAGGAAAAACTTTGTTTACAAGCTACGTTTTGCTCTATTTAGACAGAAACGTGCACATTTTTTTAGAGAACTTTAGAGTAATCTCTCCCCTTGTTAGATTACTCCTTCCTCTTGTTAGGTTACTCCTTCCTCTTGTTAGATTACCTCTTCCCCTTGTTAGATCACCCCCTCCCCTTGTTAGATTACCCCTCCCCCTTGTTAGATTACCACTTCCCCTTGTTAGATTATTTCCTCCCCTTGTTAGAGTACCTCTTCCCCTTGTTAGAGTACCTCTTCCCCTTGTTAGAGTACCTCTTCCCCTTGTTAGAGTACTCCTTCCCCTTGTTAGATTACCCTCTTCCCTTGTTAGATTACCTCCTCCCCTTGTTAGAATACACCCTCCCTTGTTAGAGTACCCCTTCCCCTTGTTAGAGTACCCCTTCCCCGTGTTAGAGTATCCATTCCCGTTGTTAGAGTACTCATTCCCCTTGTTAGAGTACCCTTTTCCCTTGGAGGGTGAAGAAGGGGGTGGTAACTATTTAAATAGTTCTCTCTCTCACGTCATTAGGAATCACATGTAACAAAACCCTGAAGGTCAGACAAGGTTGTGAAAGAGCCGTGGTCTCGGACCTTTACTGAGAAGGTCGGTGGTCTGGTCAAGGAGGAGGGCGGTGCGTGGCAGGCAAAGATCAGCCGGTCACGGAGAAAGGTCACTTCTGGCACATGCATGGTCACTCGTCCAGCTGGTATAACCACATGCCCAGCTGGTGTGGCCGCATACCCAGCTGGTGTTCTGGAGGAATTGATCTCCATACGATCGAAGGAAGACAGTGTGAGAGGATATTGCTTACTCTTACTGGAACTTTCTTATCATGCACAAGTTTCATCCAGGGTTCAGGATAACAAACGTCCAGGGTTGTGTTTATAAGTGTTAACAGTAGGTTATTACACATGATAACTCGTGTGCTAATTATAACCACAGAACAGATGTTACAAGACAGCAGTAGCAGAGACAAATAGCACTACCGTGCCAAGTTATAAAAATCTTTTAAATGATTTGAAGAAGCAAGATCACTGACCACTTGGATCCTCAACAGATGCACAACCCAGGGCAGCATAGGTTTACAGCAGGTCGCTCCTGCCTCTCACAGCCACTTGACCACTGCATATTCTTGCATGCAGTGGATGACAGTGTACAGATGTAGTATACACCAACTTTGCGAAAGCCTTCGACAAGTGCAATCATAGTGCAATAACGTGCAAAATGCGTGCAAGAGGAATAACTGGAAAAGTAGGCAGATGGTTTTTTAACTTTCTAACCAACAGAACACAAAGAGCAACGGTAAACAGAGTTAAATCAGAGGCTGCCACAGGAAAGAGCTTTGTTCCCCAAGGCACAGTACTTGCCACCATCCTTTTTCTCAGCCTGGCATAAACCATACCACCGTATCATCCTTTGCAGACTATACTAAAATTTGCATGAAAGTGACATCCATTAAAAACACTAACAAATATCTCAGCGGACATCGACCAAGTCTTCCAGTGGGCCACAGAAAACAATATGATGTTCAGTGAGAACAAATTTCAGGTACACCGCTAAGGAAAAACTGAGAGAAAAATAAATGCTAGAACCGAATATAAAATTAATTCTAACCACACAACAAAGCGAAAAAAACAAACGTGAAGGACAAAGGAGTGATAATGTCAGAGGATCTCACCTTCAAGGATCACAAATCACAGGGATGCCATGAGTACACTGAGACAACACAGTAAGTGTCAGGGGTCCAAGACTATACAACAGCTTCCCACCATACATAAAAGGGATTACGAATTGATCCCTAAATGTCTTCAAGAGGGAATTGTAAAGTTTCTAAAATCAGTTCCTGTGGTTTGCACTTTGGACTGTGTGTGGCCACCAGTAATAGCCTGGTTGACCGGGCCTTGAGCCACAAACACCTGCAGCAGCCACACCCACAAACACCTACGTACAGGGGCCACGCCCACAAACACCTGCATGGACCACGCCCACGAACACCTGCAGGGACCACACCCACAAACACCTGCAGGGACCACACCCACAAACACCTGCAGGGACCACACCCACAAACACCTGCAGGGACCACACCCACAAACACCTGCAGGGACCACACCCACAAACACCTGCAGCAGCCACACCCACAAACACCTGCAGAGACCACACCCACAAACACCTGCAGAGACCACACCCACAAACACCTGCAGCAGCAACAACAAGAACAACACTAGCATCAACCTGGGTGCTACTTCCATTTGTGCTACATACGTGGGGCGCTACCTGCCTGTGCTATGTGCTACCTACCTGCCAGGGTGCAACCCGGGTGCTGCTACCTGGATGCTACCTGCCAGGGTCCTACCTGGGTGCTACTTGCCATGGTGCTACCTGGGTGCTACTTGCCAGAGTTCTACCTGGGTGCTACTTGCCAGAGTTCTACCTGGGTGATACTTGACAGGGTGCTACCTGGGTGCTACTTGCCAGGGTGCTACCTGGGTGCTACTTGCTAGGCTCCTACCTGGGTGCTACTTGACAGGGTTCTACCTGGGTGCTACTTGCTAGGCTCCTACCTGGGTGCTACTTGCCAGGGTGCTACCTGGGTGCTACTTGCTAGGCTTCTACCTGGGTGCTACTTGCCAGGGTGCTACCTGGGTGCTACTTTCCAGAGTTCTACCTGGGTGATACTTGCCAGGGTGCTACCTGGGTGATACTTGCCAGGGTGCTACCTGGGTGCTAACTGGGTGCTACTTGCTAGGCTCCTACCTGGGTGCTACTTGACAGGGTTCTACCTGGGTGCTACTTGACAGGGTCCTACCTGGGTGCTACTTGCCAGGGTCCTACCTGGGTGCTACTTGCCAGGGTGCTACCTGGGCGCTACTTGCCAGGGTTCTACCTGGGTGCTACTTGCCTGGGTGTTACTTGCCAGGGTTCTACCTGGGTGCTACTTGACAGGTTTCTACCTGGGTGCTACTTGACAGGGTTCTACCTGGGTGCTACTTGACAGGGGTCTACCTGGGTGCTACTTGACAGGGTTCTACCTGGGTGCTACTTGACAGGGTCCTACCTGGATGCTACTTGCCAGGGTGCTACCTGGGCGCTACTTGCCAGGGTGCTACCTGGGTGCTACTTGCCTGGGTGTTACTTGCCAGGGTGTTACTTGCCAGGGTGCTACCTGGGTGCTACTTGCCTGGGTGTTACTTGCCTGGGTGTTACTTGCCAGGGTGCTACCTGGGTGCTACGTACAAAAACTGGATAGCCTCAAATTTGAATAATAATTAGATAAAGTTTTTGTGTGTTATTATTGAAGGAAAATTTTCATCTTAATTTCTTCTTTCTTACTTCTTTCCCCTCCTTCCTTCTTCCTTCACCCCTCCCTCCTTCCTTCACCCCTCCCTCCTTCCTTCACCCCTCCCTTCTTCCTTCACCCCTCCCTCCTTCCTTCCTCCTTTACTCTTCTCTGCCTCATTCCTCTTGCTTGCCTGCTCCTCTCCTTCATCCTGCTTTCCTGCTCCTACCTCCTGCTTGCCTGCTCCTACCTCCTGCTTGCCTGCTCCTACCTCCTGCTTGCCTGCTCCTACCTCCTGCTTGCCTGCTCCTACCTCCTGCTTGCCTGCTCCTACCTCCTGCTTGCCTGCTCCTCTCCTACTTCCTGCTTGCCTGCTTCTACCTCCTGCTGTACACTGTGTGGTCAAGGCTGGGTGTGTCACTCACCGTGTATGCTCACCTGCTGTTCTCCACTACCTGTCATACAGCATGGTGTGACACACACTGTATGAGGTATGCCTGCGTGTATGATGTATGCCTTCGTGTATGATGTATGCCTGTTGTATGATGTATACCTGCTTGTATGATGTATGCCTGCGTGTATGATGTATGCCTGCTTGTATGATGTATGCCTGCATGTATGAGGTATGCCTGCGTGTATGATGTATGCCTGCGTGTATGAGGTATGCCTGCGTGTATGATGTATGCCTGCGTGTATGATGTATGCCTGCGTGTATGATGTATGCCTGCTTGTATGATATATGCCTGCGTGTATGAGGTATGCTTGCGTGTATGAGGTATGCCTGCGTGTATGATGTATGCCTGTGTGTATGATGTATGCCTGCGTGTATGATGTATGCCTGCGTGTATGATGTATGCCTGTGTGTATGATGTATGCCTGTGTGTATGAGGTATGCCTGCGTGTATGATGTAGGCCTGCGTGTATGATGTATGCCTGTGTGTATGAGGTATGCCTGCGTGTATGATGTATGCCTGCGTGTATGAGGTATACCTCCATGCATGAGGTATATCTGACATGACTGTCTCATGTATATTTAAAGTTTCAACATGAAGAACATGAACATGAAGAACATGAACATGAAGAACGTGAACATGAAGAACGTGAACATGAAGAACATGAACATGAAGAACAGTTCTCGCCAGTTTTCTGGGTAATTAAGTATTCAATTAACCTGGATAATGGTGAAGGTTCATTAGGTGGGACAGTGTTGCCAACACTGGAGGTGGCTGTGTCTTGTGTTGGTAACACCGCAACACCAGTCCACCTACCAATTATTATTATTATTATTGATAATTTATTCTTATTTATTATGATTATTATTATTATTATTAATAGTAGTAGTAGTAGTATATTCCGTGTATATTCGCTGAGACGGATATGTTTCTCAGTATATATACATGGTGAGGCAGCACTAACCATAGTTGGTAGTGGGTATTAAGTGGGAAGGCACTGTTAAGGATGGTGGATAGTCAGTGCCACACTGAGGCACCACTTAATCACTTTCACTTCTCTGCCCTACTGACCAACGCTGACTTGTGTTATTAAAACACACACACACACACACACACACACAAACACAGTAGCGACCAGTGAAGAGGCGGGGCCAGGAGCTATGAATCGACCCATGCAACCACAATTATGTGAGTACACACACACACACACACACATAGAGGGGTGTTACGAGTTTACACCATGTTAAGGTGTACACGAATTGTGTGCGTATTGTGTTTATATGTGCGTGTGTTTTCTTTACATGCATCGTATGTGTTGTGTTTAAACAGACACATGTCTGAGCGATGGTGTTTACATGTATTGTGTGTATATTGTATTCACACCTGTGTGTTCTGTTTGCACCTGTGTATGTTATATTTACACCTGTGTGTGTGTTGTTTGCACCTGTGCGTGTTATATTTACACCTGTGTGTGTGTTGTTTGCACCTGTGCGTGTACTGTGTTTACACCTGTGTGTGTGTTGTTTGCACCTGTGCGTGTACTGTGTTTACACCTGTGTGTGTTGTGTTTGCAGGTATTGCTTGTGTGTTTGCATGTATTTTTTTTCTGAATTGTGAAGACCACACCAGACCTGGTCTTCAAGACCACACCAGACCTAGTCATCAAGACCACACCAGACCTAGTCATCAAGACCACACCAGACCTAGTCATCAAGACCACACAGTACCTGGTCTTCAAGACCACACCAGACCTGGTCTTCAAGACCACACCAGACCTGGTTTTCAAGACCACACCAGATATAGACTCCTGACTCAGGGTACTAGGAGTGCCAATATCAAGGGCATGATGCGCTCGGTGGATGGAGATGGCACTAGTGCCGTCGAGGTGCCATTAAAGCTTCATGTTTGGCACTGGTGCCGTCGACCAGGCGCCGTTAGACCTACAGGTGTGGCACCAGCTGTAGGCGTACAACAGCCTCTCTGAATGTGTTTCTGGGTCTATCACGCCTATGATCTCTTTCGACAGAAGTTTCTCAGTATGACCACTGAAGGTGCCATTATCACATTCTTCGGTATTTACGTCACAAGATGGCACTTCAGAGTGCCACTTACCGTGACACACTTGACACTCTCCACCTTACCTGATGGTGTTGACATCTCGAGGACCAAGGACAAGTAGGTAGGTAGGTAGGTAGGTAGGTAGGTAGGTAGGTAGGTAGGTAGGTAGGTAGGGTTCGTTAGGAAACAGGGCAAGTATTTCCTGACGTGGGTCTTAGTCATATGATGACCCGCAGCTGGAGCTTCTGGTCATCTGACCGAGGCCTTCCGCCGGCTTACCCCTCCACCACTTTAAAAATTATGATTATTACTATTCTATGATGATACAAGAACAGGTGCGTCACACACTACACAACCCGCACATAGGACATTAATACTTATCACGACGTTTCGATCCCATTTGGGCCCTTAACTTGTCACAATGACTAGTCAAATGGTTCCAAGTCGGACCGAAACGTCGTTATACGCTCCTCTTTCCTATGTGCGGGTTATTTTTGTGTTGTTCCAGTCTTTAACTGGTGCGTGTTACGTACGCTTGTCCTTGGACACGCACCAGCTTGACGCTCCTTCGTGCCAGCTCATTACTCGGGGTACTCAAGCTTATCTCCTCAAGCTTACAAAATACACAACATGGGGGGGGAGGGGTTAGTAAGGTTAATATATTCATAAGTAAGACAGGTGTGAGAGTTGGGTGTCTTGACTCCGAAACGTTTCGCCTGCGTTGTAGGCTTCTTCAGTGGGGGTGTAGAGACGGCGTGGTCAGTCCCTCAGCCAGCCGTGACTCTAACACTGTGTTCCACCGTGACTAACACTGTGTTCCACCGTGACTCTAACACTGTCATAATCAACTGCCTCACAAAGAGAGTTGCAACTTGCTTCACTTGCATTCTTGCAGACAAGCACAGCGCCCCGGGTCTTGCAACACTGCAGAACATTCACTCTAATGATTGTGTTGCGACACTATGTTGAGGTCTGGTGATGTTGTGATGGGCACGTGTGTTGCAGTGTTCATGTACAACACACTGCATCATACTCAAGGAATTCACTCGTAGCATACTGTGGCACTCTACAGTGTACTGTGGCACTCTATAGTGTACCGTAGCACTCTACAGTGTACCTTGGCACTCTACAGTGTACCTTGGCACTCTACAGTGTACCGTGGCACTCTACAGTATACTATGAAACTACAGTGTACTGTGGCACTCTACAGTGTACCGTGGCACTCTGGAGGGCACTGCTCCGTCCTGCCAGGACGGAGCAGTGCCCTGGGTAATGCCCCAGCTCACCCTCAGGGCTCACTTTCCGCTCACCTGGGAGCGCATGCTTCCTGCTCCAGGGGGGAGAGGGGGAGGGAGGGGAGGGGAAGGGAAGACTGTGTCTTCTCTCTCTCTCTCTCTCTCGGAAAACCCGTCTGACCGCCTTTCCCCTCCTTCCTCCCCTCTCCCCTCCTTCCTCCCCTTTCCCCTCCTTCCTCCCCTCTCCCTCTCCTTCCATCCCTCTAAGTTCCCTCAACATATCTTCCTTCCCTCCACCCCTCTAACTTCCCTCCTCCCTCCAGTCCCTCTCCCTCCAGTCCCCCCTCACACCCACACCAGGCCGCTCACAGTGTCGTCCAGACCATCAGGAAGACAATGCCTGTTAATTGCCAACACCTGCGTTAATGTAGATCATGTTAGTGTTGTGAATATGTAGGAGGCGGGGGGAGGAGATAGTAGTGTCACCCGTAACACCACACTCACCATACTGGGGGTTCTTGAGTGTGAGTGTGGGTGTCACAACACACTCAACATTGTGAGTGTGTGGGTGTCACAACACACTCAGGTTACACACTACCTGCTCTCATAATTGAGAAATTGGACACCATTCTCCACCAACTTGCCCAGACACCATTGTACCTACCTGTCTTTGTAGAGAGAGAGAGAGAGACAGAGAGGGGGACAGAGAGAGACAGAGAGAGACAGAGGGAGACAGAGAGAGAGAGAGAGAGCGACTCATGTAAGTTCTTCCTCTCGTCTGGTAGCTCTGGAAGCTAATGATAGCGTAACAGCAAGCATCACTGGAAGCTCTCTTGTCTAGTGCTTGCCGAGTCAATCACGCGGATCTTCCAGCCCCTCTCTACTACACGCAGCTGTGAAGCATCAGTCTCTAGCATACACCCCTCCTACTCTGTAGATAGATGGAACACGTTTAAATATATGGAGTATGTGTAGATACATGGAACATGTTTAGATAGATGGAAGACGTTTAGGGAGATGGAACATGTTTTTCCTTTCACCTCTTGATAATTGCTGCCTCGTTCAGCTACCTGTTTGTACTGGTACTGGGCAGACAAGAGTACTGGTACTGGGCAGACAAGAGTACTGGTACTGGGCAGACAAGAGTACTGGTATTAGGCAGACAAGAGTACTGGTACTGGACAGACAAGAGTACTGCTACTGGACAGACAAGAGTACTGGTACTGGACAGACAAGAGTACTGCTACTGGACAGGCAAGAGTACTGGTACTGGGCAGACAAGAGTACTGGTACTGGGCAGACAAAAGTACTGGTACTGGGCAGACAAGAGTACTGGTACTGGGCAGACAAGAGTACTGCTAATGGGCAGACAAGAGTACTGGTACTGGACAGACAAGAGTACTGGTACTGGACAGACAAGAGTACTGGTACTGGGCAGACAAGAGTACTTATACTGGGCAGACAAGAGTACTGGTACTGGGCAGACAAGAGTACTGGTACTGGACAGACAAGAGTACTGGTACTGGGCAGACAATAGTACTGGTACTGGGCAGACAAGAGTACTTATACTGGGCAGACAAGAGTACTGGTACTGGGCAGACAATAGTACTGGTACTGGGCAGACAATAGTACTGGTACTGGACAGACAATAGTACTGGTACTGGACAGACAATAGTACTGGTACTAGGCAGACAAGAGTACTTAACCCACACATGAACTATGTTAGCGTGATTACGCTCAATATTAATCCACCATAATATCAATGCAAGGTGATTATTTTCAGCGCCTTTCGCCCTGGGCGAAACGTTTCAGTGTCTGCGTCTTCCAATATATTCCTCCAAAGGATCATACACCTGTTACATGCCTCCAGAAACGTCGCGAACCCCACGCTGAGAGGGTTTGGATTTGAGTGGGACCTGCACCTGAGTTCATAGGGTTATCAAAGCTTTCTTTGTATTTGACTGAAGAAGCCTACTGTGTGGGCGAAACGTTTCATCAATAAAGATACCCAACTGTTGTACATATGTCTTAATTTTCAACCTGCCTCTCTCATCTTGAAGTATAGAGGCGGGAGCCAGAGTGACAGGGAGCGCTGGGGGAGGTGACAGTGTCCACTCAGATCCTCCACCGCGGGGTCGGAGTCTTCTTGGAAGCTCTGAAAGGCGGTCGTAACGATGCTATTTTCGTCTCTTGCTTCTCACGGTGAGAAGTTTTATTTTTGATGTTCATTTTCATATATATATATATATATATATATATATATATATATATATATATATATATATATATATATATATATATATCAGGTGCATGTACATTAAAGAGGTTTAAAAAGGTTTAGAAGGGATTAGAGAGATGTTTGAGAAATATTAAAAATGTTAGAATGGATTAGAATAATTTAGAAAGGTTTAGGAAAGATTAGATTTAGAAAGTTAAAAAAAAATATTTAGGTAAGATTAGATTAGAAAGATATAAAAAAAGATTTAGAAGGGGTTAGAAAGTATTAGAAATGTTTAGAAAGTTCTAAAGCAGATTTAGAAAGGCTGCCGGATTGCCGGGAGAGCTGACGACGTACGTAAGCTTGAGCGGATGTAAGCTTATGCGGTAGTTGCGGCTGGGAAAGCAGTAATGGCGCTATTAGAGGCGGTGATGGTGGTAGCGAGTTACAACCACTGTGACCCCCTTCAACCAGGTCACCAGTGAGTGGTTTGACCTGACTAATGACCCTGCTTGTCAATTGGCCTGGTTTGCATGCTGGCGCTGGTTTGTTGTGCCTTCCCTGCCGTGCCTGCAGCGTTTTCCCCTTGCTGTTGGTATTGAGAAGGACTTGCCTTGTATGGGCCAGTAGGCCTGCTGCGGTGCTCCTCCATTCTTATGTCCTTACTCTCTGATGTTATCATGTTAGTGTTATCATGTTATTGAAGCCACCCAAATCATGTCGTCTAATTGTAGATTTTGGCAACTAATTTTTAATTGGCATCATTAAGGTTAATTATGGCCAGGTAATAATCATTCTGTATGGCAGTTTGTTGTGTTTAGTGGTGGGGGAGGAGAGGTATTAGGCACTATTGAAATACTGGTATTTTACACCTCTGTGTACCTCTGGTGATATGCTGGGTCATGTGCTAATCTACTATGTATACCTATGGTGATATGCTGGGTGCTGTGCTCATCTATGTATACCTATGGTGATATGCTGGGTGCTGTGCTCACCTATGTGCATCTTTGGTGATATGCTGGGCACAGTGCTTACCTCAAAATGCGTCTCCTTGTGTGAGGGGGGGGGGTTTGCAGCTTCCTTACACACTACTGTGTGGGGGATTTATTTTGCATGTGTGGGGATGGGTATTGTCTCCACACATCCTGTGATGTATGGGGACTAGTAGAGGATAGACAGGTGAGTGGACGGGGACTCGTAAAGGATAGACAGGTGAGTGGACGGGGACTCGTAAAGGATAGACAGGTGAGTGGACGGGGACTTGTAAAGGATAGACAGGTGAGTGGACGGGGACTCGTAAAGGATAGACAGGTGAGTGGACGGGGACTTGTAAAGGATAGACAGGTGAGTGGACGGGGACTTGTAAAGGATAGACAGGTGAGTGGACGGGGACTTGTGAAGGATAGACAGGTGAGTGGACGGGGACTTGTGAAGGATAGACAGGTGAGTGGACGGGGACTTGTGAAGGATAGACAGGTGAGTGGACGGGGACTTGTAAAGGATAGACAGGTGAGTGCTGTTGTAATCACCACCATGATCGCCTTCGTCAAGCGCCTTTTCAAAATTCGTGTACACCTCATCTGTGTTTTAACTTGTTCTTGCAACACCTCCGTAGTGTGTCACAGTGGTATAGTAGTTGTCACAAGCATGATTTTTCATGCTGGTTTGTGTTGCGCAGGTTGTGTTGCATAGGGTATGTTGTGCAGGTTGTGTTGCATAGGCTATGTTGTGCAGGTTGTGTTGCATAGGTTATGTTGAACAGGTTGTGTTGCATAGGCTATGTTGTGCAGGTTGTGTTGCATAGGCTATGTTGTGCAGGTTGTGTTGCATAGGTTATGTTGAGCAGGTTGTGTTGCATAAGGTATGTTGTGCAGGTTGTGTTGCATAGGCTATGTTGTGCAGGTTGTGTTGCATAGGTTATGTTGAGCAGGTTGTGTTGCATAGGTTATGTTGTGCAGGTTGTGTTGCATAGGGTATGTTGCGCAGGTTGTGTTGCATAGGGTATGTCGTGCAGGTTGTGTTGCATAGGTTATGTTGCGCAGGTTGTGTTGCATAGGTTATGTTGCGCAGGTTGTGTTGCATAGGGTATGTTGTGCAGGTTGTGTTGCATAGGTTATGTTGCACAGTTTTTTTTGTTGAATAGGCTATGATGAGCAGGTTATGTTGAGCAGGTTGTGTTGCACAGGTTGTGTTGCGCAAGTTGTGTTGCTCCATATAATTTGATGTCTCGTCACCCATTCAAAGAATTTTATGGTCTGTATTTTTTTGCTTATAAATAAGGACCTCAACGAGTCCGGTCCAGATGCTGCATGAGTGGGCATTGTGTCTATTTTTTTTCCAGACCGTACGGGAATAATGTTTATGTTGGTTGTATTATCTCTGGAATGGGGGTTGTGTGCCACAGGCAAGAGATGGGTGTGGATCATAAACATAGGGTCGGTGCTAACCTAGTTGAGTTTGCTGGAGTCGATTCACAGCTCCTGGTCCTGTCTTTTAACTACTGCCCACGCTATGCGCAGCTTTAAGAGCAGATACGGTCGAGCCCTGGACGTTAGAAAGCAGTGAAACCTGTCGTTAAGAAGCAGAGACGGGAGCTATGACTCGACCCCTTCAAGCACAGCCTAGTGTACGGTGTTTTGCTCAGCATTAATATTGCAGTGACGTCCCCTTGGTTCCTGTGAGCTATACTTTAAGGTATACATCAAATACAAAGAGGTATTCCTCACATTCAGGGAGGTATTCCTCACATTCAGGGAGGTATTCCTCACATTCAGGGAGGTATTCCTCACACTCAGGGATGTATTCCTCACATTCAGGGAGGTATTCCTCACATTCAGGGAGGTATTCCTACCCCTCCATCCCACCCCTGCCAGACTTCTGCCTCCCTCGCAACTCAAGAGGACAGTGCTTATTGTTTGTGAGATGGACCTGCCTAGCATGGGCCAGTAAGCTTACTGCAGTGTTCATAAATTCTGTTGGACCTGCTTAGCATGGGCCAGTAGGCCTACTGCATTTATACCCTGATTTAACGTTATTTCTAGTAACGATCATGGAACAAGCGACTCCTGTGTCCTCATCTGTGGGCCACTTGTGCCTTGAGCCTCTGTGTCGTGACGTGTGGGGCCACTGCTGCCCTGAGGGGGCCCACACTGATGCTGATCAAGGAGAATTACCCAGGGTAAAACACGGTGTTTACATTACCCCTGGAGGAGGTAAATATCAGGGATCGAAATGTGGTGTTGAGGAAGGTGCATTGACTTGCTGGCGAAGCTTAGTGTGTGGTCGAGAGTAGTGTCTGTGACCTGTGTGTCTGTGACCTGTGTATCTGTGACCTGTGTGTCTGTGACCTGTGTATCTGTGACCTGTGTGTCTGTGACCTGTGTTTTGGTAGTCTCTGTGACTTGTGTACTGGTAGTGTCAATGACCTGAGTACTGGTAGTGTCAATGACCTGAGTACTGGTAGTGTCTACGACCTCTATACTGGTGACCTTTGACCTGTATGACGGGGGTCTATGACCTATGAAAAATGTATTTGGTCTGCAGGAAAGCTACGAGTCGCACCTGCAGAATAAATTCTGTCGTGAAAACGATCAATATTTCCTGGTTCCTAGGTACACACACTATGCATGTTGCGCACCGTCCTGGGGTTTTACGACTCCCTTGCCTCGAGTTCGATCCCCACACGTAACCTGTGGTTTGTTTACTATCCTCAACCAACCAGAGAATACACCTTAAGGGTACAAGACCACTTAGGGCCACTTACACAAGGGGGACTGTGATTCTGTACCATCAGTATTCGGTAACTAAGTACCTTACCACTGAACGAATAGAATTACTTGGTAATTAGGTATTTATCAGCCGACGAAGAACCTAACTGGGATTACATTATCATTGTCATTGGTATTATTATTATTATTATTATTATTGTTGTTGTTGTTGTTGTTATTATTATTTACGGGGAAGCGCTAAACCAGTCGGAATCATAGAGGGCTTGGGAATGGGAAGCAATCATATTCTTAAACCTTCTTGTGTGTGTGTGTGTGTGTGTGTGTGTGTGTGTGTGTGTGTGTGTGTGTGTTTGTGTGTGTGTTTGTGTTTGTGTGTGTGTGTGTGTGTGTGTGTGTTTGTGTGTGTGTGTGTGTGTGTGTGTTTGTGTGTTTGTGTGTGTGTGTGTGTGTGTGTGTGTGTGTGTGTGTGTTCTGAGCACTTTCTCCCTCAAACAACCTCTGAGTCAGAAGTCACTGCTGCTTCACCTGCTGTGTGCAGTGAAAGGTCACAGTCGTGCCAGGAGGCACTGTCTTAACTTTGCTGTGTACAGTGCCAGAAGGCACTGTCTTAACTCTGCTGTGTACAGTGCCAGGAGTCACTGTCTTAACACTGCAGTGTAGAGTGCCAGGAGTCACTGTCTTAACACTGCTGTGTACAGCGCCAGGAGTCACTGTCTTAACACTGCTGTGTACAGTGCCAGGAGTCACTGTCTTAACTCTGCTGTGTACAGTGCCAGGAGTCACTGTCTTAACACTGCAGTGTAGAGTGCCAAGAGTCACTGTCTTAACACTGTTGTGTACAGTGCCAGGAGTCACTGTCTTAACACTGCTGTGTACAGTGCCAGGAGTCACTGTCTTAACACTGCTGTGTACAGTGCCAGGAGTCACTGTCTTAACACTGCAGTGTACAGTGCCAGGAGTCACTATCTTAACACTGCTGTGTACAGTGCCAGGAGTCACTGTCTTAACACTGCAGTGTACAGTGCCAGGAGTCACTGTCTTTCCCCTACGTTACATTATCTTCCACTTTCCTCCTGTGTCTTATAGCTGCAGGTGTTATCTAATAGCTGCAGGTGTGTATCTAGTAGCTACAGGTGTGTCTAGTACCTACACGTGTGTGTTTAATAGCTACAGGTGTCTTACCGCTACAGGTGTTTTGTAATAGCTGCAGGTGTGTCTCGTAGCTACAGGTGTGTGTCGTAGCTGCAGGTGTGTGTGGGTACTTCCTTATGATGTACAACATGTTGAAGGTGTTGCCTTGTTTGTACAGGTGTGCTCTCTCAGGTGTTACTGCCGGTGTTTAGTCTCGCTTGTGAGAGGTGCACTGCTGGCCCCCAGGGCAGTGTAAGATGTGCTCAGCTCTGTCAGTGTGGTCACAGGTCACAGTATACTGACCCGTCTGTGGTCACAGGTCATAGTATACCGTCCCATCTGTCACAGGTCACAGTATCCTGAGACACCTGTCACAGTATACTGTCCCTTCTGTCACAGGTTACTATACTGGTCCATCTGTGGTCACAGGTCACAGTACACTGGCCCATCTGTCACAGGTCACAGTATACTGTCCCTTCTGTCACAGGTTACTATACTGGTCCATCTGTGGTCACAGGTCACAGTACACTGGCCCATCTGTCACAGGTCACAGTACACTGGCCCATCTGTCACAGGTCACAGTACACTGGCCCATCTGTCACAGGTCACAGTACACTGGTCCATCTGTCACAGGTCACAGTACACTGGCCCATCTGTCACAGGTCACAGTATACTGTCCCTTCTGTCACAGGTTACTATACTGGTCCATCTGTGGTCACAGGTCACAGTACACTGGCCCATCTGTCACAGGTCACAGTACACTGGCCCATCTGTCACAGGTCACAGTACACTGGCCCATCTGTCACAGGTCACAGTACACTGGTCCATCTGTCACAGGTCACAGTACACTGGCCCATCTGTCACAGGTCACAGTATTATTCTGAGGTGACACCGTGCTCACCTATTTGTGGTTGCAGGGGTCGATTCACAGCTCCTGGCCCCGTGTGGTGCTCTCGGTGTTACAGGACGTACACGTGTGAACACGTGAAGCTCCACTGGGTCAGCACGGTGTCTGGTACAACTGGCTACGGCCTACTTCCTCGGCCTTCCTTCATACCCCTTCCTTCTCTCCCTTCTCTCTCTCTTCCTCTCGTTTTCCATCCCTTTCTTTATTCCCCTTCCCTTTTCTCCCTTTACTTCCCTCTTTTTTCGTTTCTTTCCGCTTGTTTACATTAATTTGATTGTTTGTTTGTTTGTTTGTGTGTGTGTGTGTGTGTGTGTGTGTGTGTGTGTGTGTGTGTGTGCGTGCACTGGGGCAGACACGGAGGTGCACCACCCTCATAAAGAGACCACCTGGAACAATGGGACAAAGCCTCTGGAAGCTGAGTGTTGTGTGTGCGTGGCCGTGGTGCTTGTCCGTTGCTTCTTACATTCACGTACACTCTCACTGGCTTGTGTATATCCGATGGTGGTAGTAGTTGTGACGTGGCAGGTTGTGGTAGTGGTGGTGGTGACTGAGGGTCATTGGTGGTGGTAGTGGTGGTGATAGTGGTGGTGACTGAGGGTCATTGGTGGTGGTAGTGGTGGTGACTGAGGGTCATTGGTGGTGGTAGTGGTGGTGATAGTGGTGGTGACTGAGGGTCATTGGTGGTGGTAGTGGTGGTGATAGTGGTGGTGACTGAGGGTCATTGGTGGTGGTAGTGGTGGTGATAGTGGTGGTGACTGAGGGTCATTGGTGGTGGTAGTGGTGGTGACTGAGGGTCATTGGTGGTGATAGTGGTGGTGACTGAGGGTAGTAAGGGTTGTTAGTCGTTCTGGTTATCCTCAATCAGTGTATATACACTGAGAGGTGTATTTCTCTCAGTGTATATACACTGAGAGAAATATACACGAGGGTCAGTGTGTATACACTGACCCTCGTGTAGTCTATAAGTTTTAAACCCCATTAACCAGCCAACTAAACCTCCTGCCACTCGTTCTCCTCCTGGTTGATGTCTAGTTTAGTGAGGTTGTTGGTGCTGGCAGTCTCCCGTAGACACCACAGTCTGGCTGATCAAAAACTATCCTGACTATCCAGTTAAAGTTCTAATGATATTTACCCTTTTGTGTGTAAGGAAGCTGTTGAGAAGTCTTGGTCCCTATACACTTATTTAGTTTTATCTCAGTGTACTTATGACGCCCCTCCATTTTCATTGGGATATATTGCACCATCTGCCGACCTTCCTGTTTTGTAAGGAGTAATTTCAGTGCAAAGATTTGGAACCAGCCCCTCCAGCGTTCTAGTCTAGGTGCAGCTGATCCTTGTCGTCTGTCTTTAAGAAGGAATCGTTTAAGACATCTCAGGAGTTTCCAGTAATGTAGGCGTCTGATTGAACTGATATTGTAAGTGAGGCTACTGTGTGTGGCCTCCAGTCCTTCAACAGGGCTGTTAGTACACAACAATGTTCTAGTACAGAGAGTGACGTTTACTTAGTGTCATCATTGACTTGGATACATAAAGTTGAAGTATAACCTGGGGACATCTGTTATTTTTAGTTTTTGATGTGTAAGACACATGTGCAACAGTTAGGTCTTTATTCCGAAACGTTTCGTCTACACAGTAGGTTTCTTCAGTCAAATACAGAGGGAGTAGGTGTAGTTGTGAAATGAAGATTATGGAACTCTGTCAGAGGCCTTAATCAACTCCATATACACAACATCGCATTCTCCATCATGGTCTACCGCCTGAAATACCTTAGTGAAAAAAGTTAGTAAAGGCAGGAACGCCCCCTTTGTAAAAGCCTGCTGAGATTCATTGATCAAAGTATATCTTTCAAGGTGGCTTCGAATTGCAGCCTCAATTATTGTCTGCATCAACTTTCCCACAATCCAAGTTAGGCTAATTGGTCTGCAATTTGGAGCAAAGGCCCATTGCCAGGTTTGCAACTGCGTATCACATTTGCCATTTTCCACTTGCCGGGAATACGACTGGAAGTCTGGAACGAGTGGAAAATTGCTGGAGGAAGTGGAGATTGAGATGGTGATCATCCAATCAATTTGTGGTTGTACACTCAACTGAGACACCTGGATAAGGGACTCGCTGGGCCAGTGTCAGAGGAGAGATCTGAGAGCTGACACAACATTAAATATTCTACCAATAATAATAATAATAATAATAATAATAATTATTATTATTATTATTATTATTATTAATTTAAATTCATATTATATAAAGTGTATCAATTCATTCTTCATTGACGTGTTTAAAAGAGCAATTTGGATCAAGATTTAAGAGCAGGTGTCCACAGGTGTGGCAGTACACCTGTCTACACCCCACATACACAGAAGTACAGGTGTCCACAGGTGTTTCAGTACACCTCCCCCCCCCACAAGCACATACTTTCACACAGCCAATAAAAAATATAATTATTAAGTGAGAACTAGTGGCAGTATTTTCTTTTTTTTTACGTTCCTTTGTAAAGTGAACGGCGTGAGAAATGCTGATTACCACCTGATGCATTATTGACATGACTACTGCTGAGCGTCAGGTAGACACCTGCATCCCATAGAAAGGTATACCTGTGACCTCCGAAGCCAGGCCTGGGACCTGATACCTTCATATTCTCTTCCTTATTCAACATTTACTCAATCTCACTCACTGTGGCGTAACTGCGACTTGAGTCACAGCTGTGACGTAAACTGAGTGCACTATTGTGTGGTTTTTAGCTGTCTGCGGAAGAACTGGAAGATGGTACAGTTATTTTGATACGGGAGCGTTATCTTAGCTGTTGTTTTTAGCCAGTAAGATATATTATGTTTGTGTTGTTCGTAGCGTAAAGTTTACACACTTGTTGACCTAAACTCGATCAATCAGCGCACCTTCGCTTCTGTGATGGAAGTCAGCACACCCTTACTTCACTGAAGGAAGTCAGCACACTCTTATTTCATTGAAGTAAGACAGCACACCCTTCTTTCGCCAGCTTTCTCAAGAGAACTAATCTTACCGATATAAGCTTTAAGAAAAAAAAGCTGTCAGCTTGAAGACAAGACGAGGCTCAGCGTCTCCACCTTGAGAACCCCCGCCAGACACCTCTCACACTTTCCTACAAGACAAAAACATTAGACAATCTTTTCTTGAGACACTTTCTGTTGGCGTGGGTCGTGGTGGAGCAAATCTTTAGAGACGTTCTAAAGAGCAGAACGTAAGGGAACGCTTACTATAGATACGTTCTGCGGCATCGGTCACGTGGAAAGTCTTTAGGCAGGCGTGGGCGTGGGTCCTGGTGGTTGGGAAGGGCTGAATACCCCGAACTTGGGATTAGAAGCACACTTTCACTCTCAGGTAGCGAGCTGTGGGAGTGCCTGTACCCCCACTCCCCCCCAACCACGTCAACCACACCACACCCTCATCAACCAATTTCCCCAACGGTCATACCTTAGTCTTCAACAACCCCCCTCCACACAACCACACCTCCCTCTACCTTCAAGACAACCCTTTCCCACAAGCACACCTGCCTCAGCCACACCCCTTCAAGCACACCACCGAGGTTCATGACGAGGCTTCACCAAGGTTCCTACCAGCGGAGGTCACAAGATTTACGTAACACATTGTGAACTTCAGCACACCTGGAGTGACTCACACACCTGGAGTGACTCACACACCTGGAGTGACTCACACACCTGGAGTGACTCACACACCTGGAGTGACTCACACACCTGGAGTGACTCACACACCTGGAGTGACTCACACACCTGGAGTGACTCACACCTGGAGTGACTCACCTGCAGTGACTCACACCTGGAGTGAGTCACACACCTGCAGTGACACACACCTTCAGTGACACACACCTGCAGTGACACACCTGCAGTGACACACACCTGCAGTGACTCACACCTGCAGTGACTCACACACTTGCTCCAGACTTCACTAGTGTTTTCTGACCCTCATTATACTTTACACCTCACTAATGTGTTATGTACATTATAATTTATGGAAGAAATCGCAACAAAAAACACGTAACTGCAGACATGTAAAAATACCACAGCGAAAATAGGAAATAAAACCTGAGCGCTTTCGTGTGCTTACACACATCTTTAGGTGTGTGTAAGCACAGAAAGCGCTCAGGTTTTATCTCCTAGTATCAATGTGCTAATTTTACATTATAATTTGTGCAAAAAAAACACAGGGGGAGTTGAATAATAGCTCTAGGCCTTTCGTGTTGCAATCAACACATCATCAGGAGCTCGCAAAGTTGCAGAAATGAGTAAGAGATCTCAGCAGATGCGTTCAGAGGGACGCTTACTGAGACATTGTAATTTATATAACGAGACATTCATTGTAGCAATATTACGAGGTATGCATTGTGTACAACGAACGAGAAGCATAGCATATAGACAATGGTCGTAAGATTATAATGGCAATAAACGTCAATAAGAACATCAAGAATGGTATCATTGTGGAGTTGGATCCTCGAGGTGAGATTGGGATGCTTTTGTTTGTGGCGGATGATCCCGTGATGGCAGTGTTCCTGGCGTTTATGGTACCTCGTTTTTTTTCGGTGGAGTGTGTAGATGAGAGGGGAGGGAGGGTGGGTGAGCAGGTGGTGTGGGTGGGTGAACAGGTGGTGTGGGTGGGTGAACAGGTGGTGTGGGTGGTGGCCAAGCGGAACCTCTATTAAGGTGCGGTAGCAAGGTGAGTAGGTGGGTGTGTTGTTCAAGGCTGAGTGATGAAGTCACCTGCTAGGTGAAGATGACTTCCTTACGTAGTTACATGCTAGGTGAAGACGACCGTCTCACGTAGGTACCTGCTAGGTGAAGATGACTTTCTCACGTAGTTACCTGTTATGTGAAGATGACTGCCTTACTTAGGTACCTGCTAGATGAAGACGACCGTCTCACGTAGGCACCTGCTAGGTGAAAATGACTTCCTCACGTAGGTACCTGTTATGTGAAGATGATTGTCTTACTTAGGCACCTGCTAGATGAAGACGACCGTCTCACGTAGCCACCTGCTAGGTGAAAATGACTTCCTCACGTAGGTACCTGTTATGTGAAGATGACTTCCTTACGTAGTTACATGCTAGGTGAAGACGACCGTCTCACGTAGGCACCTGCTAGGTGAAAATGACTTCCTCACGTAGGTACCTGCTATGTGAAGGTGATTGTCTTACTTAGGCACCTGCTAGATGAAGACGACCGTCTCACGTAGGTACCTGCTAGGTGAACAAGACTGCGACAGGAAGGGGAGCCAAGGAAAGACGCTGGTTACAAAACAAGACAACGTTTCGCCCTTTCCCATGGTTTGATAAGAGTTCTACACAAAGCGAAACGTTGTCTCAATAAACGCCATATTTTGATACCTGAGAGTCATAGCTTGACGATGAGGCTTGTACTCGCCGAAATGTGCTTGAGGGGAGTCGAGTCTTAGCTCCTGGACCCGACTCTTGAGGTTTATTTACTGGCATTACGAGTTTCAAGTCTGTCGACCACTGTGTTCGCCTCTACCATCTTCAAAGCCAGTGTATTCCACTTCCCTTCAGTTCATTCCACTTCCCTCAAGTTCATTCCACGTCTCTGCTGTCTTGATACTGTCACAGTCACTTCATAACATGCCTTTGAATCATCTCTAATTTTAGCGTCTACATGTGTCTCCTTGTACCTGGTCCTCGTACCGTGTACCTGGTCCTCGTACCTTGTACCTGGTCCTCGTACCTTGTACCTGGTCCTCGTACCTTGTACCTGGTCCTCGTACCTTGTACCTGGTCCTCGTACCTTGTACCTGGTCCTCGTACCTTGTACCTGGTCCTCGTACCTTGTACCTGGTCCTCGTACCTTGTACCTGGTCCTCGTACCTTGTACCTGGTCCTCGTACCTTGTACCTGGTCCTCGTACCTTGTACCTGGTCCTCGTACATTGTACCTGGTCCTCGTAACATGTACCTGGTCCTCGTACCTTGTACCTGGTCCTCGTAACATGTACCTGGTCCTCGTACCTTGTACCTGGTCCTCGTAACATGTACCTGGTACTCGTACCTTGTACCTGGTCCTCGTACCTTATACCTGGTCCTCGTACCATGTACCTGGTACTCGTACCTTGTACCTGGTCCTCGTACCTTGTACCTTGTAGCAGAATAGAGATACCCAAATCTTGCATGTCTCATTTATCAAGCCTCATTTATTTAAACCTTCACATAGCCTTTTAAGGTCTACGATGGACGTAGCTCGTGGCCCTCGGCAGCCCTTACATGTATGTGTGTCTGTGCCAGTCATTATTTGTGCGAGGGGAGGGATGCCAGTGCTTATATGTCAAGGGGTGCCAGTAGAAGACATGTAATACACATATAAGACACATAAGACACACATGAGACACACATAAGACAACCTTTCACATAAGGGCAACTGTATACTATGGTTATAACTATAACGTAATTTTTAAAGGGGTGGAGGGGTAAGCCAGTGGAAGGCCTCGGTCAGATGACCAAAAGCTCCAGCTGCGGGTCATGGTATGACTACGACCCGCGTCAGGAAACACTTGTCCTGTTTCCTGACAAACCTTACCAAACATGATGTTTTAAGGAATAATTGTGTCTGCGTGTACACTGACAGTTTGCTTGTGACCACTGTTTAAGATGGTGTAGAGATGAGGTGCAGCCTTCACCACCCTCGTAGATAGGCTTGAAATTTAATAAGAAAAAGCTCAGAAATAGCCCAAACTTTCCAGAGGAAACTATAAACGATGTTTCGGTCCGTTCTGGACCATTATGAAGTTAGGGCCCGAAACGTGGTGTGGAGTGGTGGCGAGACAAGTGACCTCTTGACCGTGGTCTCCACTGTGTGGTCTCTGGTGGGCGGTGTTTGGTCTTGTCACGGTCAGACCACAGACACTTGGTCCCAATGTCCGTGGTGTGCGGGGGTCGAGTCTCAGCTCCTAGTCTCGTGGATCTTATCATATCTACTCTTGAAACTGTGTATTGAGTTTGCCTCTAACACTTCGTTATCTAGCTCATTTATGGACCATCCTGAGACTGAAAAAGTATATCCTAACATTCTTGTAGCTCTCTGTGTCTTCAGTTACTATGACTTCTCGCCCCTAGGCCTTTCTGGCAAAGCCTCTGAGTATCTTGCATGTCGTAATCAAGTCTCTTCTAATCCTTATTTCTCCTGTAGTCGTCAAGTTCAGTTCCTTTAGTCTCTCTTCATAGCTCACTCCCCTCATTCTGGGTCTAGTCATGTTGCAAACCTTTGCACCTTTTTTTAGTTTTCGTATATGCTTGATCAGGTGAGGGCTCCATGCTGGTGCTGCATACTCCATGATAGGCCTAACATATGTCGTGTGGACGGTTCTAAAAGATTTTTAATTGAAGTTTCTGAAAGCTGTTCTGAGATCAGTTGTCTTCACATATACTACAGATCATTTGAGGTAGTCAGTCCCTCTCATGGTCTGGAACGATGTATCGCTTGTCTGTGTGTACTAAGCTAGTTCAACTGTCCTATGTTTAAGTGACTGGGTTCCAATATTTAGTTTTTACATTGGGGTTTCAGTTAGGAGGTGTGTTTCTTGTGCTGAAGCCTTGGGTTTTAATCACCGTCTGTGTGACTACTTAGTTACTAACACGGGGTTGCTACAGCGATGCCTTTCCTAAGTCACTCCTCAGGTGGTAAACCTCGGAACTTTACCTAGTGTCTCAAGTCATTCTTCAGAGTTGGTCTTTCAGCCTTGAGACCAGTCCAGTGGCCAACCTCGAAACTTTCATAATTTACTCTATTTACTTGACAAGGTTTAACGGTGGTTAAGTGTACTCGAGGAGTGCTGTGACGTGCCTAGGTGTTCCCACCGAGTCCTTCAGTGTGGTAAAGGTAGCCACAACATCTACTGACTTGGCCTACCACACTGCACTTGTCTTTATCAAAGGAAAAAAACAACAACGTATTTCGAGGAAATATGTAATAGTTTTATGTAGAAATTATTTAATATATGTTAATGATGTCTCCTTGATAATAGACTGATTAACGATGTTTTTTTCCTTCTTTCAGGTAATTAACACTGCAGTCTGGAGGCCACACTGAAGGAGACTCATGGAGGCCACACTGAAGGAGACTCATGGAGGCCACACTGAGGGAGACTCATGGAGGCCACATTGAGGGAGACTCATGGAGGCCACATTGAGGGAGACTCAACACGACCTGTCAAGTTCCCCTCCAAGACAATTTAGGGATCTAAATTTCCCTTATGTTTTGACGGTGTTGAAAAGTCTTGGACCCCTTATGCTTATAGAGTTATCATTCAGTGTAATTACCGCTCATACGAGCTAGTTTCCTTGTTTAGTGGAGAAATTTGCACTGGTAGACTTGGTTTATAATAGTTAAGAGATTAGTTGCATACTGGTGGAGGTTTATCATGCGTAGGATGATAAAGATGTATGATTAATATGTTGGTTATTGTTAGGTATGAGTGAGATAACTGAGGGTGAGGTGTGTGTGTTACCTGTGGTGATTGTGGTTGTGTGTCATCTATGGTGATTGTGGTAGTCACTTGTGGTGATTGTGATTGTGTTACCTGTGGTGATTGTGGTTGTGTGTCACCTGTGGTGATTGTGGTTGTGTGTCACCTGTGGTGATTGTGGTAGTCACCTGTGGTGATTGTGATTGTGTTACCTGTGGTGATTGTGGTTGTGTGTCACCTGTGGTGATTGTGGTAGTCACCTGTGGTGATTGTGATTGTGTTACCTGTGGTGATTGTGATTGTGTTACCTGTGGTGATTGTGGTAGTGTGTCACCTGTGGTGATTGTGGTAGTCACCTGTGGTGATTATGATTGTGTTACCTCTGGTGATTGTGGTTGTATGTCATCTATGGTGATTGTGGTAGTGTGTCACCTCTGGTGATTGTGGTTGTGTGTCATCTATGGTGATTGGTAGTGTGTCACCTGTTGTGATTGTGGTTGTATGTCACCTGTGGTGATTGTGGTAGTGTGTCACCTGTGATGATTGTGATATTGTGTCATCTCTGGTGATTGTGGTTGTGTGTCACCTGTGGTGATTGTGGTAGTGTGTCACCTGTGGTGATTGTGGTAGTCACCTGTGGTGATTGTGATTGTGTCACCTGTGGTGATTGTGGTAGTGTGTCACCTGTGATGATTGTGATATTGTGTCACCTGTGGTGATTGTGGTTGTGTCACCTGTGGTGATTGTGGTAGTGTCACCTCGTGTATTTAGGTGGATGTATAACTCGCCCCAGTTCACTGCAGTGACTGGCTGTGTGTGTGTCTGTGTGTTCAGCCTTGTAATGGTAGTGTTGAACACAGTGTTCAACAGTGTTCACCAGTGGGGCTCCCCACCTGTGTTTACACCCACCATGAATTTCCAAAATATTCTGACTATGTATGTATGTATGTGTATGTTGTATGTATGTATGTATTATATACAAAACAACCACGGGGAGTTGTTTGCATCGCTTCTCCGCGATTTTTTGCATAGTATGTATATATATGTATGTATGTACAGTTTCTATATATGCATGTACTGTATGTATGTATATATGTATGTATATATGTACTGTATATATGTATGTACAGTATGTATATATGTATGTTTGTATGTATGTACTGAATGTATGTATTGTTCCTGAGAGGGGGGGGGGCATTATGCCTGCCACCACAGGCATCGCACCAGGCCTCGTTTTAAAACGATGTGGTTAACCAGGCTGTTGGTGCCGGCGGCGGCACTCGGCGGTTACTGGTGTGGGAGAGTCAAGCCGTCCTGAGGTCGATTCAATTTAATAACACAGTCTTAAAAATAGACTTCAAGGAAACGTCTCGTGTGGGTTAGTGCAGAGATGTGCCAGTGTGTGTGTGGGAGGCGGGTCACACTGCTCGGTGATCCACACTGGTTTAGCGCTTGCACCTCAGTGTAACAGTGGCGCATCTTCCACTCTACATATTCATTCTCTCGTAATCTAAGTTGATCAAATTTCAACTCATTCTTACACTTATTTATCACCGTCTTTCACTTGTGCACTTCTTTCTTAACTCTCGCTAACGCCTTGTTAAAGAGTGTAAGTTCAGTTTGGGTTCAGTGCCAGATCAACCAGGCTGTGATGGATATGTTGATCAGCGGGCCACCAACACCAAGAGCATGGTTGACCAGGCAAGCACCAGACGAGCCTGGCCAATGGCCGGGCTCCGGGAATAGAAAAACTCTCGAAACTCATCAAAGGTATATCAGAGGTAAAGACAAAGTGTTGTATAAACTTGGCGTGAAAGACTCTCATAACGTATATCGACTATACAAATGTTGTATAACACCAGTGATGATCTACCTTCATACACCACGTATGATCTACCTTCATACACCACGTATGATCTACCTTCATACACCACGTATGATCTACCTTCATACACCACGTATGATCTACCTTCATACACCACGTATGATCTACCTTCATACACCACGTATGATCTACCTTCATACACCACGTATGATCTACCTTCATACACCACGTATGATCTACCTTCATACACCACGTATGATCTACCTTCATACACCACGTATGATCTACCTTCATACACCACGTATGATCTACCTTCATACACCACGTATGATCTACCTTCATACACCACGTATGATCTACCTTCATACACCACGTATGATCTACCTTCATACACCACGTATGATCTACCTTCATACACCACGTATGATCTACCTTCATACACCACGTATGATCACCTTCATACACCACGTATGATCTACCTTCATACACCACGTATGATCTACCTTCATACACCACGTATGATCACCTTCATACACCACGTATGATCTACCCTCATACACCACGTATGATCTACTTCATACACCACGTATGATCTACCTTCATACACCACGTATGATCTACCTCATACACAACGTATGATCTACCTTCATACACCACGTATGATCTACCTTCATACACCACGTATGATCTACCTTCATACACCACGTATGATCTACCTTCATACACAACGTATGATCTACCTTCATACACCACGTATGATCTACCCTCATACACCACGTATGATCTACCTTCATACACCACGTATGATCTACCTTCATACACCACGTATGATCTACCTTCATACACCACGTATGATCTACCCTCATGCACCACGTATGATCTACCTTCATACACCACGTATGATCTACCTTCATACACAACGTATGATCTACCTTCATACACCACGTATGATCTACCTTCATACACAACGTATGATCTACCTTCATACACCACGTATGATCTACCTTCATACACAACGTATGATCAACCTTCATACACCACGTATGATCTACCCTCATACACCACGTATGATCTACCTTCATACACCACGTATGATCTACCTTCATACACCACGTATGATCAACCTTCATACACCACGTATGATCTACCCTCATACACCACGTATGATCTACCTTCATACACCACGTATGATCTACCTTCATACACCACGTATGATCAACCTTCATACACCACGTATGATCTACCCTCATACACCACGTATGATCTACCTTCATACACCACGTATGATCTACCTTCATACACCACGTATGATCTACCCTCATACACCACGTATGATCTACCTTCATACACCACGTATGATATACCTTCATACACCACGTATGATCTACCTTCATACACAACGTATGATCTACCTTCATACACCACGTATGATCTACCTTCATACACAACGTATGATCTACCCTCATACACCATGTATGATCTACCTTCATACACAACGTATGATCTACCTTCATACACAACGTATGATCTACCTTCATACACCACGTATGATCTACCTTCATACACAACGTATGATCTACCTTCATACACCACGTATGATCTACCTTCATACACAACGTATGATCTACCTTCATACACCACGTATGATCTACCTTCATACACAACGTATGATCTACCTTCATACACCACGTATGATCTACCTTCATACACAACGTATGATCTACCCTCATACACCACGTATGATCTACCTTCATACACAACGTATGATCTACCTTCATACACAACGTATGATCTACCTTCATACACCACGTATGATCTACCTTCATACACAACGTATGATCTACCTTCATACACTCCTTGTGAGTGACGTGAGGCGCCACCCAGGCTACGACTGACCACTCAGGTTGTTGGTGAAGGTAGTCATGTGTCAGTGACTCCTGTATTTAGGTTATAGGCAAACCGCACGATGAAACCACCCCCATTACGTGATGGTTAGAGCCCCATTATGGGAAGGAGGAGGGGACTGGAGTCTTCATCAGGTGGGGGCTGGAGAGAGGGGAAGGGCTGGTCGGACACAGTCTGTACGTGAATTATATTTACGTCTCACTAATAATACCAGTCTCCTCTGTGATACGTCATGGATACCTGACACCAATAACGGTGTGAGGGTCAGGTTACTACTAGGCTGTTATTGACTAGCACTGTGTTGGAGTAGTGAGGGAGGTGTGTAGTGTGGGAGGTGTGTTGCAGTGTGGGAGATGTGTGCAGTGTGGGAGGTGTGTTGTAGTGTGGGAGATGTGTTGCAGTGTGCAGTGTGGGAGGCGTGTTGCAGTGTGTAGTGTGGGAGGTGTGTTGTAATGTGGAGGTGTGTTGCAGTGTGGGAGATGTGCTGCAGTGTGGGAGATGTGTTGCAGTGTGTAGTGTGGGAGGTGTGTTGCAGTGTGGGAGATGTGTTGCAGTGTGCAGTGTGGGAGGTGTGTTGCAGTGTGAGAGATGTGTTGCAGTGTGCAGTGTGGGAGGTGTGTTGTAATGTAGGAGGTGTGTTGCAGTGTGGGAGATGTGTTGCAGTGTGTAGTGTGGGAGATGTGTTGCAGTGTGTAGTGTGGGAGATGTGTTGCAGTGTGTAGTGTGGGAGATGTGTTGCAGTGTGGGAGATGTGTTGCAGTGTGCAGTGTGGGAGGTGTGTTGTAATGTAGGAGGTGTGTTGCAGTGTGGGAGATGTGTTGCAGTGTGTAGTGTGGGAGGTGTGTTGCAGTGTGGGAGATGTGTTGCAGTGTGCAGTGTGGGAGGTGTGTTGCAGTGTGGGAGATGTGTTGCAGTGTGCAGTGTGGGAGGTGTGTTGTAATGTAGGAGGTGTGTTGCAGTGTGGGAGATGTGTTGCAGTGTGTAGTGTGGGAGGTGTGTTGCAGTGTGGGAGATGTGTTGCAGTGTGCAGTGTGGGAGGTGTGTTGCAGTGTGGGAGATGTGTTGCAGTGTGCAGTGTGGGAGGTGTGTTGTAATGTAGGAGGTGTGTTGCAGTGTGGGAGATGTGTTGCAGTGTGTAGTGTGGGAGGTGTGTTGCAGTGTGGGAGATGTGTTGCAGTGTGCAGTATGGGAGTGTGTTTGCAGTGTGGGAGATGTGTTGCAGTGTGCAGTGTGGGAGGTGTGTTGTAATGTAGGAGGTGTGTTGCAGTGTGGGAGATGTGTTGCAGTGTAGTGTGGAGATGTGTGAGTGTGCAGTGTGGAGGTGTGTTGCAGTGTGGGAGATGTGTTGCAGTGTGGGAGGTGTGTTGAATGTAGGAGGTGTGTTGCAGTGTGGAGATGTGTTGCAGTGTGCAGTGTGGGAGGTGTGTTGCAGTGTGGGAGATGTGTTGCAGTGTGAGTGTGGCAGTGTGTGTAATGTAGGAGGTGTGTTGCAGTGTGGGAGATGTGTTGCAGTGTGAGTGTGGGAGGTGTGTTGCAGTGTGTAGTGGAGGTGTGTTGCAGTGTGAGTGTGGGAGGTGTGTTGCAGTGTGGGAGATGTGTTGCAGTGTGAGTGTGGGAGGTGTGTTGCAGTGTGGGAGAGTGTGTGCAGTGTGGGAGGTGTGTTGCAGTGTGGGAGATGTGTTGCAGTGTGCAGTGTGGGAGGTGTGTTGTAATGTAGGAGGTGTGTTGCAGTGTGGAGATGTGTTGCAGTGTGTAGTGTGGAGTGTGTGTTGCAGTGTGGGAGATGTGTTGCAGTGGAGATGTGCAGTGTGGGAGTTGTGAATGTGGAGGTGTGTTGCAGTGTGGGAGATGTGTTGCAGTGTGAGTGTGGGAGGTGTGTTGCATGTGGAGTGTGTAGGGTGTGTTGCATGTGGGAGATGTGTTGCAGTGTGGGAGGTGTGTTGCAGTGAGTGTGGGAGGTGTGTTGCATGATTGTGTTAGTGTGGGAGGTGTGTTGTAATGTGGGATGTGTTGCAGTGTGGGAGATGTGTTGCGTAGTGTGTATTGTGTGGGAGGTGTGTTGCTAGGTTGTGAGAGGTGTGTTGCACGTGTGTGTGGAGGTGTGTTGCAGTGTGAGGGGTTCAGGGGGAGGTGTGTTGCAGTGTGGGTTGTGTTGCATTATGCATCAACAATACGGAGGTTTTTAACAGGTTATGGCCTTAAATGTCTCACTCAGCTCCTCAGAATCGGATGTGATCAGCCTGACTATTACCTCCAGGGAAACACGTGTTGCATCCCAGCACCACCAGCATCCTTCAACATCCCAGCACCACCAGCATCCTTCAGCATCCCAGCACCACCAGCATCCTTCAACACCCCAGCACCACCAGCATCCTTCAACACCCCAGCACCACCAGCATCCTTCAACACCCCAGCACCACCAGCATCCTTCAACACCCCAGCACCACCAGCATCCTTCAACACCCCAGCACCACCAGCATCCTTCAACACCCCAGCACCACCAGCATCCTTCAACACCTCCAGCACCACCAGCATCCTTCAACACCCCAGCACCACCAGCATCCTTCAACACCCCAGCACCACCAGCATCCTTCAACACCCCAGCACCACCAGCATCCTTCAACACCCCAGCACCACCAGCATCCTTCAACACCCCAGCACCACCAGCATCCTTCAACACCCCAGCACCACCAGCATCCTTCAACATCCCAACACCAACAGCATCCTTCAACATCCCAACACCACCAGCATCCTTCAACACCCCAGCACCACCAGCATCCTTCAACATCCCAACACCACCAGCATCCTTCAACACCCCAGCACCACCAGCATCCTTCAACACCCCAGCACCACCAGCACCCCAGCATCCTTCAACACCAGCACCAGCATCCTTCAACATCCTAAGCACCACCAGCATCCTTCAACACCCCAGCACCACCAGCATCCTTCAAACCTCTAGCACCACCAGATCCTTACATCCAGCAGCATCCTTAAAGAATTCTTCAACACAGATGGGAACAGCAACAAGGGACACAGTTGGAGTTGAAGACTCAGATGAATCACAGGGATGTTAGGAAATATTTCTTCAGTCACAGAGTAGTCGGGAAGTGGAATAGCTTGGGAAGCGATGTAGTGGAGGCAGGTTCCATACACAGCTTTAAGAAGAGGTATGATAAAGCTCATGGCGCAGGTAGAGTGACCCAGTAGCGGCCAGTGAAGAGGCGGGGCCAGGAGCTATGTCTCGACCCCTGCAACCACAACTAGGTGAGTACAACTAAGTGAGTACACACACACAGGACAGGTGCATGGGAAGGTATTCTCTATGCTTCCCCTCAACACTGCAGGAGTGAGACACATTAGATGTGTTGCATCAAGCATTGATCAGTGTTGCAGCGAACATTGATCAGTGTTGCATCAAGCAGTGATCAGTGTTGCAGCAAGCATTGATCAGTGTTGCAGCAAGCAGTGATCAGTGTTGTAGCAAACATTGATCAGTGTTGCATCAAGCAGTGATCAGTGTTGCAGCAATCAGTGATCAGTGTTGCAGCAAGCAGTGATCAGTGTTGCATCAAGCAGTGATCAGTGTTGCAGCAAGCAGTGATCAGTGTTGCATCAAGCAGTGATCAGTGTTGCATCAAGCAGTGATCAGTGTTGCATCAAGCAGTGATCAGTGTTGCAGCAAGCAGTGATCAGTGTTGCATCAAGCAGTGATCAGTGTTGCATCAAGCAGTGATCAGTGTTGCATCAAGCAGTGATCAGTGTTGCAGCAAGCAGTGATCAGTGTTGCATCAAGCAGTGATCAGTGTTGCATCAAGCAGTGATCAGTGTTGCATCAAGCAGTGATCAGTGTTGCAGCAAGCAGTGATCAGTGTTGCATCAAGCAGTGATCAGTGTTGCATCAAGCAGTGATCAGTGTTGCAGCAAGCAGTGATCAGTGTTGCATCAAGCAGTGATCAGTGTTGCATCAGCGTGATCAGTGTTGCAGCAAGCAGTGATCAGTGTTGCATCAAGCAGTGATCAGTGTGCATCAAGCGTGACAGTGTTGCATCAACAGTGATCAGTGTTGAAGCAGTGACAGTGTTGCAGCAAGCAGTGATCAGTGTTGCATCAAGCAGTGATCAATGTATATTGATTCAGTGTCTCCTGTCATGCAACGAAAATGTAGTGCTTCATGTATGACACACACACACACACACACACACACACACACACACACACACACACACACACACACACACACACCCACCGACTGTGCTCTTTCCCTGTCACCCTGCATCCTTCCTACTCATCCCTTCGTATGTATCTCCACCACCACATATCTCTCCCCCTCTTGTATCTCCCTTCCTTTCATTGATCTTCCTCCCTCTTCATTGTCATCTCCCTCCTCTTAATTTATCTCCCTCCTCTTCATTGTATCTCCTCCTCTCCATTATATCTCCTTCCTCTTCATTGTATCTCCCTCCCTCTTAATTTTATCTCCCCTCTTATTTATCTCCTCCTCTCTCATTATATCTCCCTTCCCTCTTCATTGTATCTCATCCTCTTCATTATCTCCTCCTCTTCATTGTATCTCCCTCCCTCTTCATTATATCTCCCTCCCTCTTCATTGTATCTCCCTCCCTCTCCATTATATCTCCCTCCCTCTTCATTGTATCTCCCTCCCTCTCTCATTATATCTCCCTCCCCTCTTCATTGTATCTTCCTCCCTCTCATTGTATTCCCTCCCTCTTCATTGTATCTCCTCCCTCTTCATTATATCTCCTCCCTCTTCATTGTATCTCCCTCCTCTTCATTATATCTCCCTTCCCTCTTCATTGTATCTCCTCCCCTCTCATTGTATCTCCCTCCCTCTTCATTGTATCTCCTCCCTCTCATTATATCTCCCTTCCCTCTTCATTTATCTCCTCCCTCTTCATTGTATCTCCCTCCCTCTTCATTGTATCTGCCCTCCCTCTTCATTATATCTCCCTTCCCTTTCATTATATCTCCCTCCCTCTTCATTATATCTCCCTTCCCTCTTCATTGTATCTCCCTCCTCTTCATTGTATCTCCTTCTCCTCCTCTTCATTGTATCTCCCTCCCTCTTCATTGTATCTCCCTCCCTCTTCATTGTATCTCCCTCCCTCTTCATTGTATCCCCTCCCCCTTCATTATATCTCCCTTCTTTCATTGTATCTCCCTCCCTCTTCATTATATCTCCCTTCCCTCTTCATTGTATCTCCCTCCCCTCTTCATTATATCTCCCTCCCCTCTTCATTGTATCTCCCTCCCCTCTTCATTGTATCTCCCTCCCTCTTCATTGTATCTCCCTCCCCTTCATTGTATCTCCCTCCCTCTTCATTGTATCTCCCTTCCCCTCTTCATTGTATCTCCCTCCCTCTTCATTGTATCTCCCTCCCCTCTTCATTGTATCTCCCTCCCCTCTTCATTGTATCTCCCTCCCCTCTTCATTATATCTCCCTCCCCTCTTCATTGTATCTCCCTCCCCTCTTCATTGTATCTCCTCTCCTCTTCATTATATCTCCTCCCTCTTCATTTATCTCCTCCCCTTCATTGTATCTCCCTCCCTCTTCATTGTATCTCCCTCCCTCTTCATTGTATCCCCTCCCCTCTTCATTATATCTCCTCTCCCTTTCATTGATATCTCCTCCCTCTTCATTATACTCTCCTCCTTCATTGCTATCTCCTCCCTCTTCATTGTATCTCCTCTCCTCTTCATTGTACTCCCTCCTCTTCATTTATCTCCTCTTCCTCCTTTCATTACTCCTCCTCTTCATTGTATCCCTCCTCATTATCTCACTTCACTTTCATAGCTATCTCCTCTCATTATACCATCACTCTTCTTGACTCTACCTCTTCATAACTCTCCTCTTATCATCTCCTCCACTCTTCATTGCTACCTCCCATCACTCACTATCGCTACTCCTCACACACATGCCTTCACATTCATGCTACCTCACATCACTACTTACGCTACCCTTCACCTCAACTAACGCTACCTCACCATCACTCACTATACGCTACCCTCACCATCACTCACTATACGCTACTCCATCACTCTTAGCTACCTCACCATCACTCACTATACGCTACTCTCACCATCACTCACTATGCTACCCTCACCATCACTCATATACGTACCTCACCATCACTCACTATACGCTACTCACCATCACTCACTATACGCTACCTTCACCATCACTCACTATACGCTACCCTCACCATCACTCACTATACGCTACCCTCACCATCACTCACTATACGCTACCCTCACCATCACTCACTATACGCTACCCTCACCATCACTCACTCTACGCTACCTTCACCATCACTCACTATACGCTACCCTCACCATCACTCACTATACTCTACCCTCACCATCACTCACTATACTGTACCACAAGCTGAATGATTACATTGAACTATAAGGTAAATGAGAGACAGTATATCATATACCATTAGTGTCTGTTGTGATTGTATAAAGCAGCAGGTGTGGTGTGGTGGAGACAGCAGGTGTGGTGTGGTAGAGACAGCAGGTGTGGTGTGGTAGAGACAGCAGGTGTGGTGTGGTGGACCACAGTGGTGTGGTGAGACAGCAGTGTTGTGTGGTGGAGACAGCAGGTGTGGTTGGTGAGACAGCAGGTAGTGTGGTGGAGCCGTGTGTGTGAACAGCAGGTGGGTGTGGTAGAACAGCAGGTGTGTGGTAGGATCAGCAGGTGTGGTTGGTGGAGCCACAGGTGTGTGGTGGAACAGCAGGTGTGGTGTAGCAGCAGGTGTGGTGGTAGCAGCAGTGGGGTGTGGGCACAGGTGTGTGTGTGGAGACAAGGTGTGGTAGTGAGAGACAGCAGGTGTGAGTGTGGAGGACATGAGGTGTGGTGTGGTGGGGCCACAGGTTGGTGTTGGGAGCAGCAGGTGTGGTGTGGTGGAGCAGCAGGTGTGGTGTGGTGGAGACAGCAGGTGTGGTGTGGTGGAGACAGCAGGTGTGGTGTGGTGGAGACAGCAGGTGTGGTGTGGTGGGGCCACAGGTGTGGTGTGGTGGAGACAGCAGGTGTGGTGTGGTGGAGACAGCAGGTGTGGTGTGGTGGAGACAGCAGGTGTGGTGTGGTGGAGACAGCAGGTGTGGTGTGGTGGAGACAGACAGCCAGGACACTTAAGAGAGAGAACAACTTGCTGGAACCATTAAGATAGTGAGAGAAGTGATCCAACCTGTCTTGGTGTGCCCAGTGATGGTGACTACACTGCACACTGTCTCCCTGCACCACTACCACCACAACAACAACCAGCACTACCACCACTACCACCACAACAACCACTACTACTACTACTAACTAACACAACAATCACCACTGCTACCACCACAACAAACACCGTAACAACCTCTACTACCACCACAACAACAACCACTTCTGACACCACAACAATATCCCCTACTACCACTACTACTACTATCACCACAATAAACAACAACCACTACTACCACCACCACAAACCATAGCAACAACCACTACTACCACAACAACAAACACCAAGTACATAACAGAGTATGCACTGAAGTTCATTAAGTTCCTTTAAGGAGAACATTCACTCAATATTCAGTACCAGACAGAACCATGCTAGTCATCATCTTCAATATTCAGTACCAGACAGAACCATGCTAGTCATCATCTTCAATATTCAGTACCAGACAGAACCATGCTAGTCATCATCTTCAATATTCAGTACCAGACAGAACCATGCTAGTCATCATCTTCAATATTCAGTACCAGACAGAACCATGCTAGTCATCATCTTCAATATTCAGTACCAGACAGAACCATGCTAGTCATCATCTTCAATATTCAGTACCAGACAGAACCATGCTAGTCATCATCTTCAATATTCAGTACCAGACAGAACCATGCTAGTCATCATCTTCAATATTCAGTACCAGACAGAACCATGCTAGTCATCATCTCACCGACCTGATAAAATGGTAAATTCATCTAACAGCAGAATACGACCCTAGCTGGTTCACCGTTGTGGTGCTGGGGCAGTCTGATCCCTCCGAGGAAGATGTTCCTGGTTTGTGGAACATTCTCATTAGTTAGACCCTCTCAAGCCGTCAGCTGGTTCACAGCATATTGGTTATTTATCCTAGGTCATTCACACGCGGTACACGGAGAGGTGTATATACTAATAATAGTGTACTCTAATCTACTGTTCTAGAGATGAAAGTGTTCTTGACTGGTGGTGAACAGGTGACATGCGGACTCGATAACCCTTGGGTAGTAGATTGGCTTTAAACTCCATTAAGCAATCATCTTCCTTACGAGTGTGTTTACTGTTGTGGTTTAGAGAGTACTCGCTCTCATTACTTTGTCATAGTAGAGTGAATACCCTTATTACCAGCTCACTGTTGGTGTTCCCACTGTGTAACTACCGTATAGAACAGTGTAGCAAAACACTGCTGGCTGCTACATATACGTGTTCGTCTGGCACAACACCACACTGCTTAACTCTTCCACAGCAACAGTAACATGAGACGCATTTAATATCTTTCCAATTTTTTTTCCTCCTGTGAGAAGATAATAGTTAGGTTTGTCAGAGCCAGGGAAGGCAGCAGCACCAGGCGAGGCAGCAGCACCAGGCGAGGCCGCAGCCCAGGGAAGGCAGCACCAGGCGAGGCCGCAGCACCAGGGAAGGCAGCACCAGGCGAGGCCGCAGCACCAGGGAAGGCAGCACCAGGCCAGGCCGCAGCACCAGGGAAGGCAGCACCAGGCCAGGCCGCAGCACCAGGGAAGGCAGCACCAGGGAAGGCAGCACCAGGGAAGGCAGCACCAGGCGAGGCCGCAGCACCAGGGAAGGCAGCAGCACCAGGCCAGGCCGCAGCACCAGGGAGAGCCGCAGCACCAGGCGCAGCCAGGCCGCAGCACCAGGGAAGCGCAGCACCAGGCGAGGCGCAGCACCAGGGAAGGCAGCAGACCAGGCCAGCCGCAGCACCGGCCAAGGCGCAGCCAGGCCAGGCCGCAGCACCCAGGGAAGGCAGCACCAGAGCAGCACCAGGAGCTGAGGAACCAGCATCCTCAAGCTGGTACAGCCCATACCCATACTAATACTAGCTTGAATGTCACATTCTATTACAATGATACTATATATATATATATATATATATATATATATATATATATATATATATATATATATATATATATATATATATATTATTGACAGTGATAGATGCACCTGTGTGTGTTTAAGCGCTTGACAGGTGTGTGAGATTTACATCTGTATCGAGTCACTGAATGTTGTCCAACCGGTCTGTGCTTGTCTTCAGCACTGATACAATGCTCAGTACCGCACGCTAATATATATATATATATATATATATATATATATATATATATATATATATATATATATATATATATATATATATATATATATATATTTACTGTGCTAATAACAGATATCAGAAATGTATTGGTGGAAGAAGTGTAGACGTGTGCAAGAGAGAAGTGAATGACACGGGTTTGACACGGGTGTCGTCAGTGTGGGGTGTGGAGTGTAGTGACCAGATGGTGGGTGGTGTTGGTGTAACAACAGCCTGGTTGATCAGGGAGGCAGCAGGGAAGCCGGACCTCTGGGAGAACTCTTAAATGCAAGCACAGGTACGTCACAACGCGTGTAATTACAGCCGTGTGGTGTGTGTGTCGTTTATAATGTGTGGACACAGTGTGTGGGGCATGATGGTGAGTTGATCTATAACGTCATGCAGAGTGAGAGGGGCACACCTCGCTCTGCAACTATACACAGTACTAGGTAATTGCTGAGGGAGGGAGAGTTGGTGGGGAGAGGGGTTGGGGAGAAGGTGTGGGGAGAGAGAGATTAGAAGAGACAATACATCAGAACCCATCTTACGTAGATCCCTTACCTGGTGACCACTTTACCTAGTGACCACTTTACCTGGTGACTACCTTACCTGGTGACTACCTTACCTGATGACTATCTTACCTGGTGACCACCTTACCTGGTGACCACCTTACCTGGACAAAAAACCAACAATCAGTGAAGCCCTCGCACAAGAGATAAGAGGAGGTGCCAGGATGAAAACAAGCAACTGAGTACAGCTAGGTGAGTACAAGGTGGTGAGTACACTACCCAGGAACTAGGACCCTCGTCTGGGCGCTAGTGTTTACTGTCTAACACGTTCAGTGTTGTGCTTCAGAATATTGTCAACCATGGTGGAATGCGGATACTGCTCATGTATCTTCAGTGTATGACACACCTCATATATATGCATGTATATATATATATATATATATATATATATATATATATATATATATATATATATATATATATATATATATATATATATATATATATATATATATATATATATATATATATATATATATATATTTTTTTTTTTTCAACAAGTCGGCCGTCTCCCACCGAGGCAGGGTGACCCAAAAGAAAGAAAATCCCCAAAAGAAAAACTTTCATCATCATTCAACACTCACCACACTCATACATAATCACTGTCTTTGCAGAGGAGCTCAGATACGACAGCTGAGAAAAGTCCCTCCCAGCTGTCACTATCTCAGACCCCTCCTTTAAAGTGCAGGCATTGTACTTCCCATTTCCAGGACTCAAGTCCAACTAAATCAATTAACTGGTTTCCTGAATCCCTTCACACAGTGTTACCCTGCTCACACTCCAACAGATCGTCATGTCCCAAAAACCATTCGTCTCCATTCACTCCTATCTAACACGCTCACACATGCTTGCTGGAAGTCCAAGCCCCTCGCCCACAAAACCTCCTTTACCCCTTCCTCCAACCTTTTCTAGGACGACCCCTACCCCGCCTTCCTTTCCCTACAGATTTATACGCTCTCCAAGTCATTCTACTTTGATCCATTCTCTCTAAATGACCAAACCACCTCAACAACCCCTCTTCAGCCCTCTGACAAATACTTTTAGTAACTCCACACCTTCTCCTAATTTCCACATTCCGAATTTTCTGCATAATATTTACACACACATTGCCCTTAGACAGGACATCTCCACTGCCTCCAGCCTCCTCCTCGCTGCAGCATTTGCAACCCATGCTTCACACCCATATAAGAGTGTTGGTACCACTATACTTTCGTACATTCCCTTCTTTGCCTCCATGGATAACGTTTTTGTCTCCACAGATACCTCAATGCACCACTCACCTTTTTTTCCTTCATCAATTCTATGGTTAACCTCATCCTTCATAAATCCATCCGCTGACACATCAACTCCCAAATATCTGAAAACATTTACTTCTTCCATAATCCCTCTCTCCAATGTGATATCCAATTTTTCTTTATTTAAATCGTTTGATACCCTCATCACCTTACTCTTATCTATGTTCACTTTCAACTTTCTACCTTTACACACTCTCCCAAACTCGTCCACTAACCTTTGCAACTTTTCTTTAGAATCTCCCATAAGCACAGTATCATCAGCAAAAAGTAACTGTGTCAACTCCCATTTTGCATTTAATTCTCCAAAATTTAATCCACCCCTCTCCCCAACACCCTAGCATTTACTTCTTTTACAACCCCATCTATAAATATATTAAACAACCATGGTGACATCACACATCCCTGTCTAAGACCTACTTTTACCGGGAAGTAATCTCCTCTCTCCTACACACCCTAACCTGAGCCTCACTATCCTCATAAAAACTCTTTACAGCCTTCAGTAACTTACTACCTATTCCATACACTGGCAACATTTGCCACATTGCTCCCCTATCCACTCTATCATATGCCTTTTCTAAATCCATAAATGCAATAAAAACTTCTCTACCTTTATCTAAATACTGTTCACATATATGCTTCACTGTAAACACTTGATCTACACATCCCCTACCCATTCTAAAGCCTCCTTGCTCATCTGCAATCCTACTCTCTGTCTTACCTCTAATTCTTTCAATAATAACCCTGCCATACACTTTACCTGGTATACTCAGTAAACTTATTCCCTATAATTTTACACTCTCTTTTATCCCCCTTCCCTTTATATAAAGGAACTATACATGCTCGCTGCCAATCCCTAGGTACCTTCCTCTTTCATACATTTATTAAACAAAAATACCAACCACTCCAGCACTATATCCCCCTGCTTTTAACATTTCTGTCATGATTCCGTCAATTCCAGCTGCTTTACCCCTTTCATTCTACGTAATGCCTCACGCACCTCCCCACACTCACATCCTGCTCTTCTTCACTCCTAAACGATGTTGTACCTCCCTGTCCAGTACATGAAATTATCGCCTCCCTCTTTTCATCAACATTTAAAAGTTCCTCAAAATATTCCGCCATCTACCCAATACCTCCAGCTCCCCATCTACTAACTCCCTACTCTGTTTTTAACTGACAAATCCATTCGTTCTCTAGGCTTTCTTACCTTGTTTATCTCACTCCAAAAATTTTCTTGTTTTCAGCAAAATTTCTTGACAGAGCCTCTCCCATTCTTTCATCCGCTCTTCTTTTGCACTCTCCCACCACTCTCTTCACCTTTCTTTTACTCTCCATATACTCTGCTCTTCTACTAACACTTCTGTTTTGTAAAAACCTCTCATAAGCTACCTTTTTCTCTTTTATCACACCCTTTACTTCTTCATTCCACCACTCACTCCTCTTTCCTCCTGCACCCACCCTCCTATAGCCACAAACTTCTGCCCCACATTCTAATACTGCATTTTTAAAACTATCCCAACTCTCTTCAACCCCCCACTACTCCTACTTGCACTAGCCCACCTTTCTGCCAATAGTTGCTTATATCTCACCTAACTTCCTCCTCCCTTAGTTTATACACTTTTACCTCTCTCTTACTTGCTGTTGCCATTTTCTTTTGTCCCATCTACCTTTACTCTAACTGTAGCTACAACCAAATAATGATCTGATATATCCGTTGCCCCTCTATAAACATGTACATCCTGAAGCCTACTCATCAACCTTTTATCCACCAATACAAAATCCAACAAACTACTTTCCTTACGTGCTATATCATACCTTGTATATTTATTTATCCTCTTTTTCATAAAATATGTATTACTTATTACCAAACCTCTTTCTACACATAGCTCAATTAATGGCTCCCCATTTACATTTACCCTGGCACCCCAAATTTACCTACTACTCCATTCACAACATTTTTACCCACTTTAGCATTAAGATCCCCAACCACAATTACTCTCTCACTTGGTTCAAAACTCCCACACACTCACTCAACATTTCCCAAAATCTCTCTCTCCTCTACACTTCTCTCTTCTCCAGGTGCATAAACACTTACTATAACCCACTTTTCACATCCAACCTTTATTTTACTCCACATAATCCTTGAATTTATACATTTATATTCCTTCTTTACCTGCCATAACTGATTATTCAACATTATTGCCACTCCTTCTTTAGCTCTAACTCTATTTGAAACCCCTGATCTAATCCCATTTATTTCTCCCCACTGAAACTCTCCTACCCCTTCAGCTTTGTCTCACTTAAAGCCAGGACATCCAGCTTCTTTTCATTCATAACATCTACAATCATCTCTTTCTTATCATTCGCACAACATCCACGCACATTCAAACATCCCACTTTGACGATTTTCTTCTTCTTCTTTTAGTAAGCTATACAGGAAAAGGGTTACTAGCCCATTGTTCCCGGCATTTTAGTTGACTTTTACAACACGCATGGCTTACGGAGGAAAGATTCTTATTCCACTTCCCCATGGATATGAAAGGGAAAAGCAATAAGAACAAGAACTATTAAGATAAAATCAAAGAAAACTCAGATGAGTGTGTATACATAAACGTGTACATGTTTGCGTAGTGTGACCTAAGTGTAAGTAGAATTAGCAAGACGTACCTGAAATCTTGCATGTTTATGAGACAGAAAAAGACACCAGCTATTCTACCATCATGTAAAACAGTTTCAGGTTTCTGTTTCACAGTCACCTGGCAGGATGGTAGTACCTCCTGAGTGGTTGCTGTCTACCAACCTACTACCTACCATATATATATATTATATATATATATATATATATATATATATATATATATATATATATATATATATATATATATATATATATTGTGTGTGTGTGTGTGTGTGTGTGTGGTAAGTCTCCAGGTGAATGTACAGACCCAAACACTTATTTACACCTTTTCTTCTTCCTCTTCCTCCTCCTTTTATTGGCTCATGTACATATACTTTGGCATACACGGAGTGTATACTGGATGTTCGTGTTAATTGTGAGATTTACTTGTCATCTTATGTGACTGTGGCTCAGCAGTGACTTTCCTGCCAGAGTGTACAACGTTTAATATCTCTGTTTCACACTCATGTGGAATGATTGTCGTACTTCCCTCACTTGTTACTCTAACATAATAATAATAATAAGAATAGAAATAATAATAATGACAATAATAATGATAATAGCAGATTTTTGTTATCTGATAAAAAAATATGTTGGAATCCAAAGAATGTAAAATACAACGTTTTTTTTAATGTTGAATCCAACGTCTTGAAGGAGCGTGTGGAAGCCAACGTTTTTCCAAGGAGCGTGTGGAAGCCAACGTTCTTCCAAGGAACGTGTGGAAGCCAACGTTCTTCCAAGGAGCGTGTGGAAGCCAACGTTCTTCCAAGGAACGTGTGGAAGCCAACGTTCTTCCAATGAACGTGTGGAAGCCAACGTTCTTCCAGGGAGCGTGTGGAAGCCAACGTTCTTCCAGGGAGCGTGTGGAAGCCAACGTTCTTCCAAGGAGCGTGTGGAAGCCAACGTTCTTCCAAGGAGCGTGTGGAAGCCAACGTTCTTCCAAGGAGCGTGTGGAAGCCAACGTTCTTCCAAGGAGCGTGTGGAAGCCAACGTTTTTCCAAGGAGCGTGTGGAAGCCAACGTTTTTCCAAGGAGCGTGTGGAAGCCAACGTTCTTCCCAGGAACGTGTGGAAGCCAACGTTCTTCCAAGGAACGTGTGGAAGCCAACATTCTTCCAAGGAACGTGTGGAAGCCAACGTTCTTCCAAGGAACGTGTGGAAGCCAACGTTCTTCCAGGGAGCGTGTGGAAGCCAACGTTCTTCCAGGGAGCGTGTGGAAGCCAACGTTCTTCCAAGGAGCGTGTGGAAGCCAACGTTCTTCCAAGGAGCGTGTGGAAGCCAACGTTCTTCCAAGGAGCGTGTGGAAGCCAACGTTCTTCCAAGGAGCGTGTGGAAGCCAACGTTCTTCCAAGGAGCGTGTGGAGGCCAACGTTCTTCCAAGGAGCGTGTGGAAGCCAACGTTCTTCCAAGGAGCGTGTGGAAGCCAACGTTCTTCCAAGGAGCGTGTGGAAGCCAACGTTCTTCCAAGGAGCGTGTGGAGGCCAACGTTCTTCCAAGGAGCGTGTGAAGCCAACGTTCTTCCAAGGAGCGTGTGGAAGCCAACGTTCTTCCAAGGAGCGTGTGGAGGCCAACGTTCTTCCAAGGAGCGTGTGGAAGCCAACGTTCTTCCAAGGAGCGTGTGGAAGCCAACGTTCTTCCAAGGTGCGTGTGGAGGCCAACGTTCTTCCAAGGAGCGTGTGGAAGCCAACGTTCTTCCAAGGAGCGTGTGGAAGCCAACGTTCTTCAAGGAGCGTGTGGAAGCCAACATTCTTCCAAGGAGCGTGTGGAGGCCAACGTTCTTCCAAGGAGCGTGTGGAAGCCAACGTTCTTCAAGGAGCGTGTGGAAGCCAACGTTCTTCCAAGGAGCGTGTGGAAGCCAACTTTCTTCCAAGTAGCGTGAGAAAGCCAACGTTCTTACAAGGAGCGTGTGGAGGCCAACGTTCTTCCAAGGAGCGTGTGGAAGCCAACGTTCTTCCAAGGAGCGTGTGGAAGCCAACGTTCTTCCAAGGAGCGTGTGGAAGCCAACGTTTTTCCCAGGAGCGTGTGGAGGCCAACGTTCTTCCAAGGAGCGTGTAAGCCAACGTTCTTCCAAGGGCGTGTGAGGCCAACGTTCTTCCAAGGAGCGTGTGAGCAACGTTCTTCCAAGGAGCGTGTGAAGCCAACGTTCTTCCAAGGAGCGTGTGGAGGGCAACGTTCTTCCAAGGAGCGTGTGGAAGCCAACGTTCTTCCAAGGAGCGTGTGGAAGCCAACGTTCTTCCAAGGAGCGTGTGGAAGCCAACGTTCTTCCAATGAGCGTGTGGAAGCCAACGTTCTTCCCCTCTGGATGTAGATCAGTCTCTCAGGTCGAATTGAAATCTCTCACCTTATATAGCCATTAATTATTTTCATGCAGCAGCGCCCCAGTGTGTATACACCCAGAGATACACACACCTCCCAGTGTGTATACACCCAGAGATACACACACCTCCCAGTGTGTATACACCCAGAGATACACACACCTCCCAGTGTGTATACACCCAGAGATACACACAACTCCCAGTGTGTATACACCCAGAGATACACACACCTCCCAGTGTGTATACACCGAGAGATACACACACCTCCCAGTGTGTATACACCGAGAGATACACACACCTCCCAGTGTGTATACACCGAGAGATACACACACCTCCCAGTGTGTATACACCGAGAGATACACACATCTTTGTGTATACTGTGTACTGAACAAGGAGGTTCAGCACCAGTCATGTGGGTACCACCAACAATGTAACACACTCAGCAAGACCTCGGCCAAGACCTCGGCCAAGACCTCGGCCAGACCTCGGCCAAGACCTCGGCCAAGACCTCGGCCAAGACCTCGGCCAGACCTCGGCCCACTGATGGGTTCAGTTGCTTGAGATGGAAAATAATTGGTTTTACACACACACACACACACACACACACACACACACACACACACACACACACACACACACACACACACACACACACACACACACAAACACACAAACACTCACACACACACACGGGGGGGCGGAAACATTTCGAAGTGTTTCCTTACACACACACATACAACAGGCCAAGTGTCTAATCGACATGTGCCTAAGACAAAAAAATGGTAACTAACACACACACACACACACACACACACACACACACACATATATATATATATATATATATATATATATATATATATTATACAGTTACACATTACGTAATACAGAGGTGCCATATAATTACAGAGGTGGTGGGTGTGGCAGAGCTGTGTTGATTTTTTAATTAACACACACACAAAAACACCGAAGGTGTTAGTAAGTCTACCTTAACCCCAAGAAGCCTGCCTCTACGGTGCCTGCCTCTACAGTGCCTGCCTCTACAGTGCCTGCCTCTACGGTGCCTGCCTCTACGGTGATTGCCTCTACGGTGCCTGCCTCTACGGTGATTGCCTCTACGGTGCCTGCCTCTACGGTGCCTGCTTCTACAGTGCCTGCCTCTACGGTGCCTGCCTCTACAGTGCCTGCCTCTACAGTGTCTGCCTCTACGGTGCCTACCTCTGCGGTGCCTGCCTCTACAGTGCCTACCTCTACGGTGACTTCTTCTACAGTGCCTGCCTCTACAGTGCCTGCCTCTACATTAAGCTGACGTAGGAGGTAGATAAATGGTTCAGAGAAGCAACAAGTTGATAAATTAGACACATGTACAACACTATGGTATCTTTATTGTTGAAACGTTTCGCCCCACAGTGACGTCATCCACAATAAAGGAACCCAAGTGTTGCATGTGTGTCTGACGTAGGAGTTCTCGTGTAGGGGGGCTGACGCTGCAGCCTGCGCGCGCCCTCCAGCTGGAGTGCGGAAGTGGGATGGGCCTTTTCTGACTGACAGCTCTGTATGAGAGTGATAAGACTTTGATTTAACGTCAAGGACTTTCCTGACCGCTGCTCCATGGCTGGTCCTGGACCAGACGTCAAGGACTTTCCTGACTCTGTTGCCCCAAGGCTGGTCCTGGACCAGACATCAAGGGCTTTCCTGACCGCTGCTCCATGGCTGGTCCTGGACCAGACGTCAAGAACTTTCCTGATTCTGTTGCCCCAAGGCTGGTCCTGGACCAGACGTCAAGGACTTTCCTGACTCTGTTGCCCCAAGGCTGGACCTGGACCAGACGTCAAGGACTTTCCTGACTCTGTTGCCCCAAGGCTGGTCCTGGACCAGACATCAAGGACTTTCCTGACCGCTGCTCCATGGCTGGTCCTGAACCAGACCTCAAGGACTTTTTTGACTCTGCTGCTTCAAGGCTGGTCATGGACCATACATCAGAATTAATATCAGTGAGATCTGGTGTGTGGTCGACTGTCGGCAGGTCACAGAGTGACCTGGGGTGTAGAGTTGACCTGTGCCCAGGTGCAGGGCAACAAACACACTACTTCCCTCAGTGTCTTAGTGAGAGGTGGTGATTGTGGTGGTGGTAGTGATTGTGGTAGTGGTAGTGATTGTGGTGGTGATTGTGGTAGTGGTGGTGGTAGTGATTGTGGTAGTGGTGGTGGTAGTGATTGTGGTAGTGGTGGTGGTAGTGATTGTGGTGGTGATTGTGGTAGTGGTAGTGATTGTGGTAGTGGTAGTGATTGTGGTGGTGATTGTGGTAGTGGTGGTGGTAGTGATTGTGGTAGTGGTCTGGGCGGCCTTGGACCACTGGGTCATCACTGCTTAGTGGGCCTCAGTGACGCATCTTTCTCTAATAGTGTGTGAGAGAGAGAGAGAGAAACAATGCCAGGGAATTATTCCAGATACAATTGTGTATTCTGACGGAGTGATCTGCTGACGGTGACCTCCAGAAGCAAGCCAGGTGACTTCCAGAAGCAAACCAGGTGCCCTGGGGTTAGCCAGGCGACTTCCAGAAGCAATCCAAGTGTCCTGGGGTAAACCAGTTGACTTCCAGAAGCGAGCCAGGTGACCTGGGGTAAGCCAGTTGACCTCCAGAAGTAATCCAGGTGCCCTGGGGTAAGCCAGGTGACCTCCAGAAGTAATCCAGGTGCCCTGGGGTAAGCCAGGTGATCTCCCGAAGCGAGCCAGGTGCCCTGGGGTAAGCCAGGTGACCTCCAGAAGCAAGCCAGGTGCAGGAAACGGATATGAACTGCTGGCTAACCAAGCCAGTATCCAGAGGCAGAGATGAGCTGAATGCTGGTAGCTGGTGGGTAGCTGGCTGTCTGCCCACTCTCCCCCCCTGCCCATGTTTACCACCTCTCTCCTTCACAACCCACACACACCCACATAACTGTACACCTTGCACGCTTACAAACCCACATTGTAAATACATTAATCATGTTAGGTGTGAGTAAGTGATGTAGGTGTGAGTAGATGATGTAAAGTGTAAGTGATATAGGGTGTGAGCAAGTGATGTAAAGTAAGTGATGTAAGGTGTGAGCAAGTGATGTAAGGTGTGAACAAGTGATGTAAGGTGTGGGTAGGTGATCCTAGAAGCTAACGGGTTCTTAATTAGGCTCTGTTGAAAATGTAATCCATGCGTAAATCCAGGCTGGTGTTGTGTAAGAATCTTCTCATCTTCCAAGTGTACCAGAAGTGTCATGGTTCACCAGTGGGCTCTGACAGTGTCATGGTTCACCAGTGGGCTCTGACAGTGTCATGGTTCACCAGTGGGCTCTGACAGTGTCATGGTTCACCAGTGGGCTCTGACAGTGTCATGGTTCACCAGTGGGCTATGACAGTGTCATGGTTCACCAGTGGGCTCTGACAGTGTCATGGTTCACCAGTGGGCTCTGACAGTGTCATGGTTCACCAGTGGGCTATGACAGTGTCATGGTTCACCAGTGGGCTCTGACAGTGTCATGGTTCACCAGTGGGCTCTGACAGTGTCATGGTTCACCAGTGGGCTCTGACAGTGTCATGGTTCACCAGTGGGCTCTGACAGTGTCATGGTTCACCAGTGGGCTATGACAGTGTCATGGTTCACCAGTGGGCTCTGACAGTGTCATGGTTCACCAGTGGGCTCTGACAGTGTCATGGTTCACCAGTGGGCTCTGACAGTGTCATGGTTCACCAGTGGGCTCTGACTGTCATGGTTCACCAGTGGGCTCTGACAGTGTCATGGTTCACCAGTGGGCTCTGACAGTGTCATGGTTCACCAGTGGGCTCTGACAGTGTCATGGTTCACCAGTGGGCTCTGACAGTGTCATGGTTCACCAGTGGGCTCTGACAGTGTCATGGTTCACCAGTGGGCTCTGAAAGTGTCATGGTTCACCAGAGGGCTATGACAGTGTCATGGTTCACCAGTGGGCTCTGACAGTGTCATGGTTCACCAGTGGGCTATGACAGTGTCATGGTTCACCAGTGGGCTCTGACAGTGTCATGGTTCACCAGTGGGCTCTGACAGTGTCATGGTTCACCAGTGGGCTCTGACAGTGTCATGGTTTACCAGTGGGCTCTGACAGTGTCATGGTTCACCAGTGGGCTCTGACAGTGTCATGGTTCACCAGTGGGCTCTGACAGTGTCATGGTTCACCAGTGGGCTCTGACAGTGTCATGGTTCACCAGTGGGCTCTGACAGTGTCATGGTTCACCAGTGGGCTCTGACAGTGTCATGGTTCACCAGTGGGCTCTGACAGTGTCATGGTTCACCAGTGGGCTCTGACAGTGTCATGGTTCACCAGTGGGCTCTGACAGTGTCATGGTTCACCAGTGGGCTCTGACATGCCACGAGTTTGTTGATTCTGAAGACTGATTTTACTTATTCTAGTTATATTATTTAATATTTACCCGAAACGCTAACCTCATGTGAGTCACTCACTGCAGGGAGAGATGAAGGCTCGATCCTCCGTCAGAGGACGGCTGCCAGGCCTCTCCCTCAGACTGACTGTAAATATGAAGAGTGGAAGTTGAGAGGGATGGTGGGGAGCCAGGGTATCTGGAGTGGGCTCCATGGTGTGTCTCGTGTTTCCTCCTCCCTCTCTATCCATCTCCTGGCTTCCTATCCCCACCCACGCCTTCATTAATGCAGGGCAGTGCATCAGCATTGCTCACCTGACGAGGGAGTCACTTCTGAATTGATCTTGTCGAGATTTGCCACGTAAATACCAGGAATGTAGGTCGAGCACTCTGCCAGACCTGAGACAATGATGCTCATAGTACCTTCAAGGTCGCAGGTGGTGTGCGTCTGTACAGGTGGTGAGCGTCTGTATAGGTGGTGTGCGTCTGTACAGGTGGTGTGCGTCTGTACAGGTGGTGTGCGTCTGTACAGGTGGTGTGCGTCTGTACAGGTGGTGTGCGTCTGTACAGGTGGTGAGCGTCTGTACAGGTGGTGAGCGTCTGTACAAGTGGTGTGCGTCTGTACAGGTGGTGTGCGTCTGTACAGGTGGTGTGCGTCTGTAAGGTGGTGTGCGTCTGTACAGGTGGTGTGCGTCTGTACAGGTGGTGAGCGTCTGTACAGGTGGTGAGCGTCTGTACAGTGGTGTGCGCTGTAGGTGTGTGCGTCTGTACAGGTGGTGTGCGTCTGTACAGGTGGTGTGCGTCTGTACAGGTGGTGAGCGTCTGTACAGGTGGTGTGCGTCTGTACAGGTGGTGTGCGTCTGTACAGGTGGTGAGCGTCTGTACAGGTGGTGAGCGTCTGTACAGGTGGTGAGCGTCTGTACAGGTGGTGAGCGTCTGTACAGGTGGTGAGCGTCTGTACAGGTGGTGAGCGTCTGTACAGGTGGTGAGCGTCTGTACAGGTGGTGAGCGTCTGTAAGGTGGTGAGCGTCTGTACAGGTGGTGAGCGTCTGTACAGGTGGTGAGCGTCTGTACAGGTGGTGAGCGTCTGTACAGGTGGTGAGCATCTGTACATTGCTACACCTGTGTGGTTTTCTTTCCTGTGGTGTTGACACAGCTATAAACACGTGTTTACAATCTCCGGTGATTTCTTGCACCTTTCTTCCTGTCTTTTTCTCCTCCTCCTCTTCCTCCTCCTCTTCTTTCTCCTCCTCCTCCTTTCTTTAACCCTCTTCTCGTCTCTCTTGTATCTACAGGTTCACAATCTTCTTCCTCTCTTGCCCGTGTCTCCCTACTGCGTTTCTTATCCCTTTGCGCGAAACGTCTTCTGAATTATATATATATATATATATATATATATATATATATATATATATATATATATATATATATATATATAAACTACTGATATACAGAATTTTCCACATATTCTTCCGACAAACAAACTTTCACCTGCTCTCAGGTACTGAGGTTGATCTCCAGCAGCCACTTACCATACTTTCACTGTGCAGTGTGTGTCACAGTCCACCAGCAGTGAGAAGACTGACCCCCCCAGTAGGGGGTCATGGGGGGGAAAGCGCTCAACCCACAAGGGTCATGCAGCTCCCGTAGTAAATATTTCACAAAGGTGAATGTAAATGTTTTTACAAACGTCAGCCTCAGAAATGTTGGCAACCATACTGTAGTGTTGGCAACCATACTGTAGTGTTGGCAACCATACTGTTGTGTTGGCAACCATACTGTAGTGTTGGCAACCATACTGTAGTGTTGACAACCATACTGTAGTGTTGGCAACCATACTGTAGTGTTGGCAACCATACTGTAGTGTTAGCAACCATACTGTAGTGTTGGCAACCATACTGCAGTGTTGGCAACCATACTGCAGTGTTGGCAACCATACTGCAGTGTTGGCAACCATACTGTAGTGTTGACAACCATACTGTAGTGTTGGCAACCATACTGTAGTGTTGGCAACCATACTGTAGTGTTAGCAACCATACTGCAGTGTTGGCAACCATACTGCAGTGTTGGCAACCATACTGCAGTGTTGGCAACAATACCGTAGTGTTGGCAACCATACTGTAGTGTTGGCAACCATACTGTAGTGTTGGCAACCATACTGTAGTGTTGGCAACCATACTGCAGTGTTGGCAACCATACTGCAGTGTTGGCAACCATACTGTAGTGTTGGCAACCATACCGTAGTGTTGGCAACCATACTGTAGTGTTGGCAACCATACTGTAGTGTTGGCAACCATACTGCAGTGTTGGCAACCATACTGTAGTGTTGGCAACCATACTGCAGTGTTGGCAACCATACTGCAGTGTTGGCAACCATACCGTAGTGTTGGCAACCATACTGTAGTGTTGGCAACCATACTGTAGTGTTGGCAACCATACTGTAGTGTTGGTAGACATGACAGTGTGTCAACAGCTGCAGCCAGTGATGTTGACATGTGTGGTCACGTCACACACCTGTTCTTGTTTGTGGCGTCGACAAACACACCATCTTTGTTTTGCAGCACCAACACACTGTCTTTGTTTACAGCATCAACAAAAACACTTTGTTTACATCAACAAACACACGTTGTTTACAACATCAACAAACACGTTGTTTACAGCATCAACAAACACACTTTCTTTGCAGCATGAACAAACACACTCAGACCTCCATATGATCACCGGTCAATGACGTCAGCCTATCAGAACACTGTCTGGCCTTGAGAACACTGAAGTCAGCGTGATGTGTCTGACACTGGCTGACCAGATCCAGCTGAATTAGTCTTTTAGGTCTGACACCCACTGACTACACGAGGTCTGACACCCACTGACTACACGAGGTCTGACACCCACTGACTACACGAGGTCTGACACCACTGACTACACGAGGTCTGACACCCACTGACTACACGAGGTCTGACACCCACTGACTACACGAGGTCTGACACCCACTGACTATACGAGGTCTGACACCCACTGACTACACGAGGTCTGACACCCACTGACTACACGAGGTCTGACACCCACTGACTACACGAGGTCTGACACCACTGACTACACGAGGTCTGACACTCACTGACTACACGAGGTCTGACACCACTGACTACACGAGGTCTGACACCCACTGAATATACGAGGTCTGACACCACTGACTACACGAGGTCTGACACCACTGACTACACGAGGTCTGACACCACTGACTACACGAGGTCTGACACCCACTGACTACACGAGGTCTGACACCCACTGACTACACGAGGTCTGACACCCACTGACTACACGAGGTCTGACACCACTGACTACACGAGGTCTGACACCACTGACTACACGAGGTCTGACACCCACTGACTATACGAGGTCTGACACCCACTGACTACACGAGGTCTGACACCCACTGACTACACGAGGTCTGACACCCACTGACTACACGAGGTCTGACACCCACTGACTACACGAGGTCTGACACCACTGACTACACGAGGTCTGACACTCACTGACTACACGAGGTCTGACACCACTGACTACACGAGGTCTGACACCACTGACTACACGAGGGCTGACACCACTGACTACACGAGGTCTGACACCCACTGACTACACGAGGTCTGACACCCACTGACTACACGAGGTCTGACACCCACTGACTACACGAGGTCTGACACCACTGACTACACGAGGTCTGACACCACTGACTACACGAGGTCTGACACCACTGACTACACGAGGTCTGACACCACTGACTACACGAGGTCTGACACCACTGACTACACGAGGTCTGACACCCACTGACTACACGAGGTCTGACACCCACTGACTACACGAGGTCTGACACCACTGACTACACGAGGTCTGACACCATTGACTACACGAGGTCTGACACCACTGACTACACGAGGTCTGACACCACTGACTACACGAGGTCTGACACCACTGACTACATAAGGGTCATTAAGGCTGCAGGTCACTTGTTCACCATCAGTCAAGAATACTTTAATACCTAAAATAGGAACTCTCTCAGTGTATATACACTGAGAGAGACACACCTCTCAGTGTATATACACTGAGAGAGACACACCTCTCAGTGTATATACACTGTTCAGTACTCAGAACATTGCGAAAATAATTATCTAAGTTTGCAATTATCAAATTTGCTCAAAATTGCGTTAAGTTGCAATAATCATGAGTAATTTCCGGCCACCTGGGGGTGTTGCTTGTTGCAGATCCTGCAACCGTGCGAGAGGGAGCTCGTGCGGGTTTACACCTCCAATTATCGTAGTATCATTCCTGACACCTATGCAACGTTATTTCTCTGTGGTTGCAAGGTTGGTTGCAGGGCGGGTTGCAGGGCGGGTTGCAGGGCTAGGTTCAGGGCTGGTTGCAGGGCAGGTTGCAGGGCTGCTTGCAGGGCTAGTTTCAGGGCTGGTTGCAGGGCTGGTTGCAGGACTGGTTGCAGGGCTGGTTGCAAGGCTGGTTGCAGGGCCTCACGTCTGCATTAAGCGGATGATATCATTCTCAAATGATTCGTTACCTCACGTGTGTTTTGTCAGCTTGATACTTGTTCCGCGTTCCGTGTTCCTTCTGGCTTGTGTTGTGTTCCGTGTTTCTTGTTTTGTGTTCCCTGTTCCCTGCGGCGTGTGTTGTGTTCCGTGTTCGTTGTTTTGTGTTGTGTTCTGTTTGGCTTGTGCTGTGTTCCGTGTTTCTTGTTTTGTGTTCCCTGTTCCCTGCGGCGTGTGTTGTGTTCCGTGTTCGTTGTTTTGTGTTGTGTTCTGTTTGGCTTGTGCTGTGTTCCGTGTTGTGGTTTATGTTGTGTTCCATGCTCCTTGTTTTGTGTTCCTTGTGGCTTGTGCTGTGTTCCGCGTGGCTTGTGTTGTGTTCTGTGTTCCGTGTGGCTTGTTTTGTGTTCCGTGTCCATTGTGGTCTCAGTTGTGTTCCGTGTTCCTTGTTCTGTGTTCCGTGTTCCTTGTGTTGTTTTGTGTGCCCATGGTCACTTGCTGGCTTGTAAGGCCTATAGCTACACTTCCTGCCTATGCTCCGTGTGTTTTGTGTTCCGCTGCCCCCTGGGGCCCTGATGCCTCCCCAGACTCCATGGTCCATCTGGGCCCCTTGCTATGCTCCCTTTCCTGTGCTCCCCTTGCTATGCTCCCCTAACTATGCTCCCCTTCCTATGCTCCCTATCTTCTGTACACGCTGTTGAACGTGTGTGTGTGTGTGTGGTCACTTCAGTGTTTCCAGGAGATTTAAAAATAGGAAAACAATATTGTATTTACATCTTTCTTTTCCTTGTCTTCTCTCTATCTTTTATGATTTGAGTGTCGGCAGTGAGGCAGAGGTGAGTGCAACTTTGGACTACAGTATGTTCATGGAACTTTGGACTACAGTATCTTCATGGAACTTTGGACTACAGTATGTTCATGGAACTTTGAACTACAGTAAGTGCGTGGAACACTGCAGACGCACCTGGGGAGGTGGACTGGTGGGAGAAGTTGGGGAAGAGGAGGGTTTGTTGGGGTTGGGGTAAATCCCCTGGCCTGGGGCTTCTTGGGACCTTGAACTTCAAGGCCAGTGTCCCAACCACTTGGTCTTGTGTGTTCAACATGCTCTTTTGTTCCTCTTGTGTTGATGTATTCCCTACTGAGCTATTGCATGATGAGACAAGTTTATATTGCAAGTTAATTTACGTGTTTATTTACACGCTCCCTCATACTCCCTTTGATTTACACGCTCCCTCATACTCCCTTTGATTTACACGCTCCCTCATACTCCCTTTGATTTACACGCTCCCTCGTACTCCCTGTGATTTACACGCTCCCTCGTACTCCCTGTGATTTACACGCTCCCTCGTACTCCCTGTGATTTACACGTTCCCTCATACTCCTTGATTTACACGATCCCTCATATTCCCAGTGATTTACACGCTCCCTCATATTCCCTGTGATTTACACGTTCCCTCATATTCCCAGTGATTTACACGCTCCCTCATATTCCCAGTGATTTACACGCTCCCTCATACTCTCTGTGATATACACGTTCCCTCATACTCCCAGTGATTTACACGCTCCCTCATATTCCCAGTGATTTACACGCTCCCTCATATTCCCAGTGATTTACACGCTCCCTCATATTCCCAGTGATTTACACGCTCCTTCGTACTCCCTGTGATTTACACGCTCCCTCGTGCTCCCTTTGATTTACACGCTCCCTCATACTCCTTGATTTACACGATCCCTCATACTCCCAGTGATTTACACGCTCCCTCATACTCCCTGTGATATACACGTTCCCTCATATTCCCAGTAATTTACACGCTCCCTCATATTCCCAGTGATTTACACGCTCCTTCATACTCCCTCTCATACTCCCAGTGATTTACACGCTCCCTCATACTCCCTCTCATACTCCCTGGGATTTACACGCTCCCTCATATTCCCTGTGATTTATATGCTCCCTCATATTCCCTGTGATTTACACGCTCCCTCATGTTTGCTCACAGGTAGAGGGAGAGAGGGCGACAGGTAGAGGAGGGAGGGAGAGAGGGCGACAAGTCGAAGAGGGAGGGAAGGAGGGAGGGAGAGAGAGAGAGAGAGAGAGAGAGAGAGAGAGAGAGAGAGAGAGAGAGAGAGAGAGAGGGAGGGAGTCATCACTGTATAAGGTTAGATCACTGGTCCTGCAGTGTCTGGTCACTGCCATATTAGACAGAACCTCGCCAGCCACACACACACACACACACACACACACACACCATACATTCAGATTAAGATTTTCTTAGCGTTATTAGCTCGGCCAGTTAGTAAGCCAGGATAACCCAGTTAATAGGCCAGGATAAGCCAATAAAGCCACTATGTTTGTCATATATCTACTGTAGACCTGTGGTCCTCTCCCCCAGGATGCCACCCACAACAGCCTGACACCCAGGTACCTACATACTGGTGTTGATAGTGTTGGTGATGGTAGTAGAGGTGGTGGTAGTAGAGGTGGTGGTAGTAGAGGTGGTGGTAGTAGATGTGGTAGTGGTAGAGGTGGTGGTAGTAGAGGTGGTGGTAGTAGAGGTGGTGGTGGTAATGAGAGAGAGAGAGAGAGAGAGAGAGAGAGATTAAGGCAGTACTATCCTGGAAGTTTCACCCCGAGCTGTTATCTACCTATATAACCAGCTATGGTAAAGTGACCTCTAAGGAGAAGCGACACAAGGCTCAGTGTTACCCATCAACGTCCAGCTATGGTAAAAGGACCTCTGAGGAGAGGCGACACAAGGCTCAGTGTTACCCATCAGAGTCCAGCTATGGTAAAAGGACCTCTGAGGAGAAGTGACACAAGGCTCAGTGAGCTTCAGGTCAGAGTAGAGCTGCCTCTATCTTTTCCCCTCGGGTTACGGTGCCAATTAAAGATAATACTGCCTGTCATCCAAACTTTCTCTGGCACAGTGCCACTCTACCAGCCCAGGGCTCTCTCTGTCTCTCTCTCTCTCTCCCCTCTCTCTCTCCCCCTCTCTCTCTCCCCCTCTCTCTCTCTCCCTCTCCCTCTCTGTCTCTGTCTCTGTCTCTCTCCATCAGAAACAACAACAGCAAAAACAAGAGCAACAACAACAACATAAGTAGCAACAACAGCATCATCAAAAACAAGAACAAGGACAACAACAGCAGCAAAAACAAGAACAACAACAGCAGCAGCAAAAACAAGAACAACAGCAGTAGCAACAACAACAGCAGAAGTAGCAGCAACAACAGCAGCAGCAGCAGAAACAATAACAATAACAACAGCAGCAGCAACAAGAGCAGCAGTAACAACAACAGCAGCAGGAGCAACAAGAGCAGCAGTAACAGCAGCAGCAACAAGAGCAGCAATAACAGCAGCAGCAGTAACAGCAGCAGCAGTAACAGCAGCAGCAGTAACAGCAGCAGCAGCAGCAGTAACAGCAGCAGCAGTAACATCAGCAGCAGTAACAGCAGCAGCAGCAGTAACAGCAGCAGCAGCAGTAACAGCAGCAGCAGCAGTAACAACAGCAGCAGCAGCAGTAACAGCAGCAACAACAGCAGCAGTAACAGCAGCATCAGTAACAGCAGCAGCACCAGCAGCAGTAATAGCAGCAACAGTAACAGCAGCAGCAGTAACAGCAGCAGCAGTAACAGCAGCAGCAGTAACAGCAGCAGCAGTAACAACAACAGCAGCAGCAGCAACAAGAGCAGCAGTAACAGCAGCATCAGTAACAGCAGCAGCACCAGCAGCAGTAATAGCAGCAACAGTAACAGCAGCAGCACCAGCAGCAGTAACAGCAGCAACAGTAACAGCAGCAGCAGTAACAGCAGCAGCAGCAGTAACAGCAGCAGCAACAGTAACAGCAGCACATACATTAGTCTCACCACTACAACAACTCACTAGTTTCCACCTTCTTGAAGTCATCCTAACTCTCCCACATTTACTTCAATGTTTCCCAACCTTTTCCGAATCAACGACCCTTTCTAATCTGGTAAAAAAACATCATTAACCCCTTGTAAAATAACTCAGCGACTCACACAGGGGGTCCACGGCCCCCACGTTGAGAACCAGTGCCTTAGAGAGAGAGGTTCGTTGTAAGGTCTACCCCTAGATCTTCTCCCGTACTTGTATTCCTTTGAGGTAATGGACTGTTTTTGGCTTCCTTTTTTATTACCTTGCGGCTGTTAGTGTTGAACTCAAACAGCCAGTTACTAGACCTGTTTAGGGAGCCGTTAAAGTACTCTTGAAATTTTTTGAAGTTTTCTTACATTGGTATCGTCTTCCTTAACTTGTGTGGTCACAAGTGCCACAGGATGGATGTGTGGTGCACAGTAAACTAGGTCTGTGTAGCCCAGTTTATGTCGTACCTGCTTCTGAAGCCATGTATGGAGTCTGTTTTCATCGCGTGGTGGTAGTGATGATGATGGTAGTGATGGTGCTGGTGGCGGGGATGCTGATGTGGTGATAGTGATGGTGATAAGTATGGTAGTGATGGTGCTGGTGGTAAGTATGGTGGCGGGGATGGTGGTGGTGGTGGGGATGGTGATGGTGGTAACTAACACAGCAGTGGACAGTGTCTCTATCTTCTGACCTATAGTGATTCAGACCTGTGCTGCTGCTGTCACTTAGCACCACCACCAGGGAACACCTGTCCAGGGGCAGGCAACACCTGTCCAGGGGCAGGCAACACCTGTCCAGGGGCAGAAAACACCTGTGCAAGAACAAACAACACCTTGTAGACCGCCACACAGTTAAGAATGGAACACCGGGTGGCCGGCTTGAGTCATGCTATGGCAGACTAATGTATCGTTCACGTTCTCACGTTCACTCACATGAACGCATAAAAACAATCGTTCGCCTGCAAGCAGTACTGATAAGGACCCGCTGCGTTCACTGGGTGTGGCAAGCAAGCACTTAAATGGTCAAAAGTTCAAACGAACATAGCTTAGACCGTAGCGTCTTGGCAGACAGTGCAGAACACCCCCTAGTATAAAGCAGAGGTGCCGTGAGTACACTCAACAAGTGTCAGGGGACCAAGACTCTCCAACACCCATCATACCTAAGGGTCATTACCAAACAGATCCCTGGTTGCCTTCAAGACGGGAATTGATAAGTTCCTCAAACCACTTCCTGATCTACCGGGCTGTGGTGGTGCTAGTGGATTTCTCACGGCTAGCACCGACAGCCTGGTTGATCAGGCATATTTGTTGGTGTGGAAGTGTGGGGAATATTGATGATTGTTGACGAGTGAGTGTGTGAGAGGAAGACAAGAGGAGAGAGTGTGTGTGTGTGTGTGTTGACTAGTCCTGGCAGGTAGCGGTACCTGCCCACCTCGATACTTGTCTCTCTCGGTACCTGTTCACCTAAATACCTACTTGTCTAGGTACCTAGCATCTTGACACCATGCTACAGTGGTACCTTCAACGGTACCAGGAAACCCTTGTGGGATTATTGTGTTTACTAACTTTTTAACATCATCTAAGATGACTTATTTTAACTTGTAAATATCGTCCAGGTGTTAACTGGCCTCACAAGATGGAAATTAACTAATTTAGGTCAGTTCGTTCATTCATCTAATTTCAGGACTTGTTATAAGTTTTCTGTACGTCAGTTAATGGATTGTTAGTGAGCCATTGAGTGTGGCTGGTTGTTGATGTCTGAGTGTGGCTGGTTGTTGATGTCTGAGTGTGGCTGGTTGTTGATGTCTGAGTGTGGCTGGTTGTTGATGTCTGAGTGTGGCTGGTTGTTGATGTCTGAGTGTGGTGGTGTTGATGTCTGAGTGTGGTGGTGTTGATGTCTGAGTGTGGCTGGTTGTTGATGTCTGAGTGTGGCTGGTTGTTGATGTCTGAGTGTGGTGGTGTTGATGTCTGAGTGTGGCTGGTTGTTGATGTCTGAGTGTGGCTGGTTGTTGATGTATGAGTGTGGTGGTGTTGATGTCTTAGTGTGGTGGTGTTGATATCTGAGTGGTGGTGTTGATGTCTGAGTGTGGTGGTGTTGATGTATGAGTGTGGTGGTGTTGATGTCTGAGTAGTGCTGTTGATGTCTGAGGGGTGCTGTTGATGTCTGAGTGTGGTGGTGTTGATGTCTGAGTGGTGGTGTTGATGTCTGAGTGTGGCTGGTTGTTGATGTCTGAGTGTGGCTGGTTATTGATGTCTGAGTGGTGGTGTTGATGTCTGAGTGGTGGTGTTGATGTCTGAGTGTGGTGGTGTTGATGTCTGAGTGTGGTGGTGCTGATGTCTGAGTGTGGGTGGTTGTTAATGTCTGAGTGTGGCTGGTTGTTGATGTCTGAGTGGTGGTGTTGATGTCTGAGTGGTGGTGTTGATGTCTGAGTGTGGTGGTGTTGATGTCTGAGTGGTGGTGTTGATGTCTGAATGTGGTGGTGTTGAAGTCTGAGTGTGGTGGTGTTGATGTCTGAGTGGTGGTGTTGATGTCTGAGTGTGGTGGTGTTGATGTCTGAGTGGTTGTGTTGATGTCTGAGTGTGGTGGTGTTGATGTCTGAGTGTGGTGGTGTTGATGTCTGAGTGTGGCTGGTTGTTGATGTCTGAGTGTGGCTGATTGTTGATGTCTGAGTGGTGGTGTTGATGTCTGAGTGGTGGTGTTGATGTCTGTGTGGTGGAGTTGATGTCTGACTGTGGGTGGTTGTTTTTGTCTGAGTGTGGTGGTGTTGATGTCTGAGTGTGGTGGTGTTGATGTCTGAGTGTGGTTGTATTTTTGTCTGAGTGTGATGGTGTTGATGTCTGAGTGTGGTGGTGTAGGGTGGTGTCTGAGTGTGGTGGTGTAGGGTGGTGTCTGAGTGTGGTGGTGTATGGTGGTGTCTGAGTGGTGGTGTCGAGGAACTTTTGAGAATTATGGTGAGTGACAAAGGTTTAGTGAGTGGTGACTGTGGTTGATGACTGATGACCTTATCCAGTCAGTTCAGTACCTGTGACCTCATTATCCAGTCAGTTCAGTACCTGTGACCTCATTATCCAGTCAGTTCAGTACCTGTGATCTCATTATCCAGTCAGTTCAGTACCTGTGACCTCATTATCCAGTCAGTTCAGTACCTGTGACCTCATTATCCAGTCAGTTCAGTACCTGTGACCTCATTATCCAGTCAGTTCAGTACCTGTGACCTCATTATCCAGTCAGTTCAGTACCTGTGACCTCATTATCCAGTCAGTTCAATACCTGTGACCTCATTATCCAGTCAGTTCAGTACCTGTGACCTCATTATCCAGTCAGTTTAGTACCTGTGACCTCATTATCCAGTCAGTTCAGTACCTGTGACCTCATTATCCAGTCAGTTCAGTACCTGTGACCTCATTATCCAGTCAGTTCAGTACCTGTGACCTCATTATCCAGTCAGTTCAGTACCTGTGACCTCATTATCCAGTCAGTTCGGTACCTGTGACCTCATTATCCAGTCAGTTTAGTACCTGTGACCTCATTATCCAGTCAGTTCAGTACCTGTGACCTCATTATCCAGTCAGCTCAGTACCTGTGACATCATTATCCAGTCAGTTCAGTACCTGTGACCTCATTATCCAGTCAGTTTAGTACCTGTGACCTCATTATCCAGTCAGTTCGGTACCTGTGACCTCATTATCCAGTCAGTTTAGTACCTGTGACCTCATTATCCAGTCAGCTCAGTACCTGTGACCTCATTATCCAGTCAGTTTAGTACCTGTGACCTCATTATCCAGTCAGTTCAGTACCTGTGACCTCATTATCCAGTCAGTTCAATACCTGTGACCTCATTATCCAGTCAGTTTAGTACCTGTGACCTCATTATCCAGTCAGTTCAGTACCTGTGACCTCATTATCCAGTCAGTTCAGTACCTGTGACCTCATTATCCAGTCAGTTTAGTACCTGTGACCTCATTATCCAGTCAGTTCAGTACCTGTGACCTCATTATCCAGTCAGTTCAGTACCTGTGACCTCATTATCCAGTCAGTTTAGTACCTGTGACCTCATTATCCAGTCAGTTCAGTACCTGTGACCTCATTATCCAGTCAGTTCAGTACCTGTGACCTCATTATCCAGTCAGTTCAGTACCTGTGACCTCATTATCAAGTTAATTCAGTACCTATGACCTCATTATCAAGTTAATTCAGTACCTATGACCTCATTAACCAGTCAGTTCAGTACCTGTGACCTCATTATCCAGTCAGTTTAGTACCTGTGATCTCATTATCCAGTCAGTTCAGTACCTGTGACCTCATTATACAGTCAGTTCAGTACCTGTGACCTCATTATACAGTCAGTTCAGTACCTGTGACCTCATTATCCAGTCAGTTCAGTACCTGTGACCTCATTATACAGTCAGTTCAGTACCCTGGTTATTCCTCTTGTCTAACAAAATTCTAACGGGTTGATTAATGTATATTTCCTCTGATCCAGGAACTTATTAAATTCTTGAGGTGCAGCATGTCAACATATGTTGTCATCAGTGTCGTGGTGCGTCACATAAGTGCCAGAACTGAGTGCCAGGGGCGTGCCAGGTATTGTATGCTGATACTCGGCACCAGGTGTGGCAATAGTGGTTGCTGGTTATGGGTGGTAATAGTAGTTGGCCTTAGTCCTATAGTGACCCACTCGGTGGAGTTTCTGGTTAGTTGACCGAGGCCTTTCGCTGACTTATTGCTGCGTCATCAGACGCGATATTACCAGTCCTGGAGACTGCATATCCTTGTTCAATACAAGAATTGGCCACTGTGTTTCACTGGCGGGATAATGCTACCAGTTTATTACACTACGGGAATTGTGTGAACAGGTAAGAGAGAGAGAAGAGAAAAAGAGATAAAGAAGAGAGAGATAAAAAAAGAGAGGGAGAGAGAGCCTTAACTGGTGGTCGAAATATGCAGTTCCTCACATTCAAATATATATATATATATATATATATATATATATATCCACCATAACAATGCTCTCAAAATTTTAGTTTTCTTCTACTTTCCAATAAAGTTTTCTTTTTAATTTCGAAAACTTTTCCCGATTTGTTGAAGTTTACTTTATATGTCTTTATTCAACCCTCCCTTTCTAACTTCCCCTCTTTATTCAACCCTCCCTTTCTAACTTCCCCTCTTTATTCAACCCTCCCTTTCTAACTTCTCCTCTTTATTCAACCCCCCTTTCTAACTTCCCCTCTTTATTCAACCCTCCCTTTCTAACTTCCCCTCTTTATTCAACCCCCGCTTTCTAACTTCCCCTCTTTATTCAACCCTCCCTTTCTAACTTCCCCTCTTTATTCAACCCTCCCTTTCTAACTTCCCCTCTTTATTCAATCCTCCCTTTCTAACTTCCCCTCTTTATTCAACCCTCCCTTTCTAACTTCCCCTCTTTATTCAACCCTCCCTTTTTAACTTCCCTTCTTTATTCAACCCTCCCTTTCTAACTTCCCCTCTTTATTCAACCCCCCTTTCTAACTTCCCTCTTTATTCAACCCTCCCTTTCTAACTTCCCCTCTTTATTCAACCCCCACTTTCTAACTTCCCCTCTTTATTCAACCCTCCCTTTCTAACTTCCCCTCTTTATTCAACCCTCCCTTTCTAACTTCCCCTCTTTATTCAATCCTCCCTTTCTAACTTCCCCTCTTTATTCAACCCTCCCTTTCTAACTTCCCCTCTTTATTCAATCCTCCCTTTCTAACTTCCCCTCTTTATTAAACCCTCCCTTTCTAACTTCCCCTCTTTATAAAACCCTCCCTTTCTAACTTCCCCTCTTTATTCAATCCTCCCTTTCTAACTTCCCCTCTTTATTCAACCCTCCCTTTCTAACTTCCCCTCTTTATTCAACCCTCCCTTTCTAACCTCTCCTCTTCACTTAATCCTCCCTTTCTAACCTCCCCACTTTATTCAACCCTCCCTTTCTAACTTCCCCTCTTTACTCAACCCTCCCTTTCTAACCTCTCCTCTTTATTCAACCCTCCCTTTCTAACCTCTCCTCTTCACTTAATCCTCCCTTTCTAACCTCCCCACTTTATTCAACCCTCCCTTTCTAACTTCCCTCTTTACTCAACCCTCCTTTCTAACTTCCCTCTTTATTCAACCCTCCCTTTCTAACCTCTCCTCTTCACTTAATCCTCCCTTTCTAACCTCCCTCTTTATTCAACCCTCCCTTTCTAACCTCCTCTCTTTATTCAACCCTCCCTTTCTAACTTCCCCTCTTTATTCAATCCTCCCTTTCTAACTTCCCCTCTTTATTCATCCCTCCCTTTCTAATCTCTCCTCTTCACTTAATCCTCCCTTTCTAACCTCCCCACTTTATTCAACCCTCCTTTCTAACCTCTCCTCTTCACTTAATCCTCCCTTTCTAACCTCCCCTCTTTATTTAACCCTCTCTTTCTAACCTCCCCTCTTCACTTAATCCTCCCTTTTAACCTCCCCTCTTCACTTAATCCTCTCTTTCTAACCTCCCCTCTTCACTTAATCCTCTCTTTCTAACCTCCCCCTTCAGTCAGTCAGTGATGGAGTGGCCAGTGACTATAAAGTAAGCATGACTGTACTTTTTCTGGACTGGACAGAGGCGTCTGGGTGGTTAGTCAAGTCCTGAGACCCCTCCATGGTACTGGGTTAGGGGTGGAGGGGAGGGGAAGGAAGAGGAGGAGGAGGAGGAAGAAGTGAAAATGGAGGGGATGTACGCTAAGACCTTTTAAAAGGCTGACTAGAGAGAAGAAATGTTTAAAGTCTGAATCGAGATAATGTTTAAAGTCTGACTCGAGTTAATGTTTAAAGTCTAACTCGAGTTAATGTTTAAAGTCTGACTCGAGTTAATGTTTAAAGTCTGACTCGAGATAATGTTTAAAGTCTGACTTAAGATAAAGTCTTCTGGCTTTTTCCTGAGGCCAAGAAAAGCCAGCTAGTGGTTAACCCACAGGCTCACTGGGACGACGTTTCGCCCCTTTCTCCAGTGTGGAGCGTCGTCAAGTGTTGAGGGAAGAAACGCTGTCATCTCAGCAACACTTCAGCATGAGTGCCCACGTTTCGATCGCTGCCCTCCGGACTGGACCCCCAGGTGATGTTTCTCACCGTGTTGTGGGGGGAGGGAAGGTGGAGTCTGGGGGGGAGGGAGGGGACAGTGTTGACGGCCTAGAAATTGCAGTGAGAGTGACGTTGCAGAACTAAGATGCAATGCCGTCACCAGTACCACCACCTCCTCCACCACCACCATCACCACCACCACCATCACCACCTCCTCCACCACCACCATCACCACCACCACCACCAACCACCACCACCATCACCACCACCTCCACCACCACCACCACCACCACCACAACCACCAGCACCACCACAAGCACCAGTACCACCACAACAACAACCACCACACCACCACAACCACCACCACCACCACAACCACCACCACCACACCACCACAACCACCACCACCACAACAACAACCACCACCACACCACCACCATCACCACAACCACCACCACCACAACCACCACCACCACAACCACCACCACCACAACCACCACCACAACCACCACCACCACCACAACCACCACCACCACACCACCACAACCACCACCACCACCACATGCACCACCTCAGACGTCACAACAGCATCGTCTTAGAACACAATAACAGTCTTAAATACAAGCTTCCGTTAATTACTAGCTGGTACCGTTTGTCTCCTGTTGTGTGTGGCACCTGTTGGAAGTTTACGGCATCCTGGGGCAACAGATGACACCCACAGCAGCTCCTGTTACCGTTGTTTGTATGATACATCTGTTACACAACAGATCTTACTGTTTTTCTGTTTGTTTTCTGACCATTATTGTCTGTTACCTATTTGTTCTATAACTTTTATTTCTGTTGCCTGTTTAATGTCTATTTGATATGTGTTTCTTACCTGTCTGCTACCTGCCTGTTAACTGTTTGCCACCTGCTTATTGTTTGTTACCTGTCTGCTACTTGTCTGTTGCCTGTTTGCCACCTGCTTATTGTTTGTTACCTGTCTGCTACTTGTCTGTTGCCTGTCTACCACTGGCAGACACACAGGACAGTAAACACAACTATAAGTGGCAGCATGTAACATCTACCTGTCAGAGTGGAAAACATTTACCAAGCTTCCGTTTCACACTCACCTGACGAGGGGGAAGAAGGGGGGAAGGGGAAGGACGTTCCAGCCTGTCTTCAAGACTCTGGGTCTTGACTTCTTCACCTTCTTTGAGGTATTGTCTCCTTAGAATTGAATTCCTCGTGGTCTGTTGCCTGCTGTACTAAGTCAGCCCGAACACTCACTGTCTGGCCAGTCATATTACACCGATTTTAGGGTAAATTTGTCTTGCTAATTCCCAGTATGTCATCGTCTTGCTTGATTGGCTCTAGTGTTTGATAAATTTGGTATCCCGTTGAAAAAAGACATAAAAGCTGTGAAAAATATATTGATCATGCGGGGCTAACTTACAAATTGCATTGAAATTATTTTTTTGGATTATGCAAAAGTCAAATCATGTAGTATATACTGGCACCTCACTCTATATTATAACAGATTAACATAGTAAGATAATTCAGATGCCACTAATTACTACATATAAAACGTTGTTTGTACGATTTTCTTCTATGTTGGCCATCAGCTCAGTTTTTTTTTTAGGAACTGGAAGAGATGCATATTGGATACCATTGTGCAATAAGACACATCTCAAGCTTCTAATGCAGCTGTCTATAAACAGCCGCCAATCTCCTGGTCGATATTCAAGTGCCACTCGAAGAAGTCAAGTGATGTTGTTGTAGTATACAAGTTCTTTATCTTGGCTGAAGTAAGGAAGGGGTTTAACCTCTCTTGTCAGATAACCTGTTATTTTAAGTTCTTGTTGTAGACAGTTCTTTTCTTTTAATCTGGATGCTAAAAGTTCAGATGGTTGCTTTGACAGACTGAGGTCACGTATCAGGTCATTGAGTTCTTCTTGGTAGAACTGCTGGGGTGTTGAAATGTTTACTTCATATTCACTTCCACTGCCATCACCTGTGTTACATCTTAAACCCTGAGTTTCTTCAACATCTGACAATGGAAGGTCAGGCAGTGTTGTAAACACTGGTATGGTAACGTCTTCACTGTGTGGCACAGGTCTCCTTGCTGACTCCACATCAGGATATTCCCACTTGACTTTCTGGTATCGACTGAAACCTTTCACATTCACCATACAGAAATAACAATCGTCAGTTTTGGGTTCTCTCCCCACCATAGGCACTCCCAAGTTTAAACTTTTGCTTTTCCTATTTTTGCACTGTGGTCAGCATTCTACACAGGTTTTGCAAACCAAATTGGGAGCCCAAGAGTTGTCTTGTTCTCCAGCGCCACTCCAAAATATACAAGACAAGCTTGTTTTACAAAATCTGTAATATTTTTTCTTTGTTTTTGAAAAGAGTATTCGCCAGAAATGTATCAAAATGCATTGGGATTATTTAAGCAGACTATTCGTGAAGCCCTCATGTTTATCTGGAAAAAAATAACGAAATAAAGGTTAGAATATTGTCAGGTGGTCGTTGTTGATACAACTCCTCTCCTTGAACATTAAATAATTTAAAAATAAAATTCTAATCTTTATTAAACCTATCTATATATACAAATTTGGAAAACCAATTTGGAAAACCTATTAACATTTTCCAATTCAGCAAGCACAAAATACCCTAAAAATACCTTCAAATATCTTTGAGAACGAAATTTTTGTTGACCATAATAATAATCAAAATAATAATAATAATCTTATTTTTAACTTGCTGTAATTGGCTTGTGTTATTTCTAACTCATTACCAGACGCTGGTGCCAACACTAATAGGGAGACTGGTCAGGAATCGGGTTTTTTTCCGACTCATTACCAAGCGGTGGTGCCATAACTAAACGGGAGGTTGGGCCGGGAACCGGTTTCAGAGGGATGGTGGAGGTATGAGCTGGGAGGAATGAGGAGAGACAGCATATTGTGCATGGTTGTGGTACCATGTTTGGTATCCTCTTGTTTACGTTTCAGCAGGAGCAGGAGATATCCTTCGTGCAGGTTTGAGATTTTCAAATTAGTACATAATAAGGGGAGGGACTACGGTAGCCTTACTGGTCCGTACTAGGCAGGTCCTTATCATATCCACTCATGTATCCGTCCAACCTACATTTAAAGCTATCCAAGGTCTACGCTTCACTGACGCTACCTGGCGTTGTAGATGAGTGTTCCACTCATCTACAACTCTATTACCAAACCAGTGGTTTCCTAGATCTTTCCTGAATCTAGATTTCTCCAATTTGAAACCATTGCTGCGAGTCCTATCATGATTAGATATTTTTAGCACGTTATTTATATGCCCTTTATTTATTCCTATCTTCCATTTATACACCTCAATTATATCCCTTCCCCCCTAATTCTACGCCTTTCTAGAGAGTGCAGATTCAGGGCGCTCAGTCTATCGTAGAGAAGATTTCTGATACATGGGATCAACTTTGTCAACCTTCTTTGTACGTTTTCCAGCACATTTATGTCCATTCTGTAATATGGAGACCAGAACTGCGCAGTATAATCTAAACGAGGCTTTACCAAGGATATATAAAGTTGAAGTATAACCTGAGGACTCCTGTTATTTATACTTCTTGATATAAAGCCAAGAATTCTATTGACTTTATTATGAACACTTACGCACTGTTTTCTTGGCTTTAAATCTTGTAATTAAGTAATTATGTGAGAAACATGTGGGAGAATTAGACACATGTGCAACAACTGAGTATCTTTATTTTCTAGACGTTTCGCCAAACCAGTGAGATTATCAGTACAATACAGGGGCAAGAAGAGAAGACTGAAGAGTTAGAAGATGAGGTAATCAGTCCCTCTGCCTAGCAGCAGGTGTAAAGTACCATAAAGTCACTGGTTGGAGAAGCGTCTACGTAATGAAGACAGGTGTTGCACCTGTGTCTAATTCTTCAACTTTATGTTAAGACAGCTGTAGCATCTGCGTATCTGTGTTGTTGAAAGGCGTCGTCTGCTCAGCAGACTTCTTCAGTCGAATACAGAAGCGACGAGTCTTGCAGACAGGAGCAGGGCCTTCAGCAGCGGGTTCTCACACACCCCCATCTCCCACGCCCACGCCCACAGGCAGGGCGGCGAGTGGAGGCAGTACAAGGAGTGATCACACTGGGTGGAGCCCTTCAAGGTTGACCACCACACACCCACACACACACACACAAACTAGGTGTGTTGTTATTATTAATATTAGTAGTAGTAGTAGCAGCATTATTATTACTTTTACTATTATTATTATTAATTATTATTATTAATTATTATTATTATTGTATACAGTGGTTACAAGTAGATGTGCAGCAATGTGATATCTTTATTGAAGACACGTTTCGCCTGCTCAGCAGGCTTCTTCAGTCGAAAAAAGAGAAAACAGCAAGGTTGAGGGACTGACCCCCTCAAAGCTACGTCGTCGAGGGTGATGGACTGATTACATAGTCTTTATATCCACACTGCTCCTGCTGCCTCTTGTGAAGGCGAAACGTTTCAGAATAAAGATACCTAACTGTTGCACATGTGTCTTATTAAAGGCAGGCAGGTGTGTCTGCAACAGCAAGGGGCGGTAGCAACAACTGCCAGATGCTATGATGCATAGCAACCAAACCTGTTAAATTCTGAAGTCTTTTTTATCATCACAGCTGACGGCAGGTGTGGAAATACCAGTGTGGGAACATTAATGTGGGAATACCAGTGTGGGAACACCAGTGTTGATACACCAGTGTGGGAACACCAGTGTGGGAATATTAGTGTGTGACTATTAGAGTGGGAATACCAGTGTGGGAACACCAGTGTGGGTACACCAGTGTGGGAACACCAGTGTGGGAACACAGAGGATGAGATGAAGCACTATTTTCTTTCAGTAAACAGTCAGGGTTAATGACATACAGTGTGTGTGTGTGTGTGTGTGTGTGTGGCCCTGGGGTACTCCCCCCTGGATGCTACTCACGACAATCTACTAACACTTATTCACTGATGTCTCGCCCTCCCCGGGAATGAACTCGGGTCCAGTCACTTGTGAGCCCAACACCCTACAACACAGCTGCCTGTTGCATACTGACAAAATAGTTGTGAACTGTTGCAGCCAGGGTATTGTGGCTTGTGAACTGTTGAAGAAACAGTATTGTGGGTCGTGAATTGTTGAAACCACGGTATTGTGGGTCATGAATTGTTGAAACCACGGTATTGTGGGTTTCATTCTTCGTGTTCGTGGACAGTTTCGTGTGAGACTTAAGACTTTCACCGACCAACTGGTCGGTAAACAATACCGACCAAATGACGAATAAGACACATGTGCAACACCTGTGTCTATATTCATCAGTATAGATACCCCGGGGGTTGCACATGTGTCTGATTCACCAGGAAAGACAATCAGGGCAGGTTCACACACAGGCAATCATCCGTGCAGAGCAAACATCGCTTCTCTCTCTCTCTCTCTCTCTCTCTCTCTCTCTCTCTGCCTTCATTCCCTTCATTTTTCTTTTATTTTCATTGCTCAGGGAAGACTGTGTTGCAAGAGTGTTGACCAACCTTGATGCGCCTCCACTGTTGTCCAGTGTGTGTAGTTTTCTTGGTCTCTCACTTATACATAGGAACGTGTTGATTAATGTTCAGAGAGCCGACACTACACTATCATCACTACTACACTATCATCACTACTACACTATCATCACCACTACACTATCATCACCACTACACTATCATCACTACTACACTATCATCACTACTACACTATCATCACACTACACTATCATCATTACTCACTATCATCACACTACACTATCATCACTCACTATCATCCTACACTATCATCACCACTACACTATCATCACTACTACACTATCATCACTACTACACTATCATCACTACTACACTATCATCACTACTACACTATCATCACCACTACACTATCATCACTACTACACTATCATCACTACTACACTATCATCACTACTACACTATCATCACTACTACACTATCATCACCACTACACTATCATCACTACTACACTATCATCACTACTACACTGTCATCACCACTACACTATCATCACTACTACACTATCATCACTACTACACTATCATCATTACTACACTATCATCACCACTACACTATCATCACTACTACACTATCATCACTACTACACTATCATCACCACTACACTATCATCACTACTACACTATCATCACTACTACACTATCATCATTACTACACTATCATCACCACTACACTATCATCACTACTACACTATCATCACTACTACACTATCATCACCACTACACTATCATCACTACTACACTATCATCACTACTACACTATCATCATTACTACACTATCATCACCACTACACTATCATCACTACTACACTATCATCACTACTACACTATCATCACTACTACACTATCATCACTACTACACTATCATCACTACTACACTATCATCATTACTACACTATCATCACCACTAAACTACCATCACTACTACACTATCATCACCACTAAACTACCATCACTACTACACTATCACGACTGCACTATCATCACCACTACACTATCATCACTACTATACTATCATCACCACTACACTATCATCACCACTAAACTACCATCACTACTACACTATCATCACCACTACACTATCATCACCACTAAACTACCATCACCACTACACTATCATCACTACTACACTATCATCACCACTAAACTACCATCACTACTACACTATCATCACCACTAAACTACCATCACTACTACAAAATCACGACTGCACTATCACCACCACTACACTATCATCACTACTATACTATCATCACCACTACACTATCATCACCACTAAACTACCATCACTACTACACTATCACGACTGCACTATCATCACCACTAAACTACCATCACTATTACACTACCATCACCACTACACTAACCATCATCACTACACTACCATCATCATTACACTATCATCACCACTACTACACAACCATCATTACACTATCATTACCACTACTACAATACCATCACCACTACACTATCATCACTACACTACCATCACCACTACACTATCATCACTACACTACCATCACCACTACACTATCATCACTACTACACTACCATCACAACACTATAATCACCACTACACTAACCATCACTCCTACACTACATTCACTACTACACTAATTCCAGCATCACTATTTTACTGCCAGAATGCTATACCATAGAACCTTCTTGGCATGAGAGAAGTATTTGGGGTTACCAGAAAAAAACTAGATATTCAGCTATAAGTAACTTATCTAGTGAAGAAGATGGCTTACTACACTATTTTTCTAGTGGTTTTCTTCTGTGGAGTTTTGTTCTTAATGAACGAGAAAACGCAATATTTAGAATGGGAGCTGAGTAATGCTATGAGGTCTCGGTACAGGCAACAACTGTCCCAGGGTGTGCATATTAATGTAACAAGCATTGTGGACGCCCAGACAGACAGTACAGAGGCAGTATGGGCCAAAGTGCCTCTTGCTAATATGATTTATACTCATGTGCGGAATTATATCTGGACTGAAAGGTTAATGGCAGAGTCCAGGGAAGTAGTGACCTCCTTCTCTCCCTGGAGTGTCCGAGGCTACCTGCTCACCAGTGTCCTCTCTCTAATACTCGTACTTGCCTTCATCAAAAATCTTACCAACTTCTCTGAGAAAAATAAAGATCCTTCTGTGATATTGATGTGTATGAAGATCCTTCTGCTGATGTTGACGATGTGTGTGAAGATCCTTCTGCTGTTGATGATGTGTATGAGGATCCTTCTGCTGATGTTGACGATGTGTATGAGGATCCTTCTGCTGATGTTGACGATTTGTATGAAGATCTTTCTGCTGATGTTGATGTGTGTGAAGATCCTTCTGCTCATGTTGATGATGTGTATGAAGATCCTTCTGCTCATGTTGAAAACGTGTATGAGGATCCTTCTGCTGATGTTGACGATTTGTATGAACATCCTTCTGCTGATGTTGATGTGTATGAAGATCCTTCTGCTGATGTTGATGTGTATGAAGATCCTACTTCCGATGTTAAAGATGTGTATGAAGATTCTTCTACCTATTTTGATGAAATTTGTGAAGATCCTTCTGCTGATGTTGACGAAGTGCATGAAGATCCTTCTGCTGATGTTGACGAAGTGCATGAAGATCCTTCTGCTGATGTTGACAAAGTGCATGAAGATCCTTCTACCTATGTTGATGAAGTTTGTGAAGATCCTTCTGTTGATGTTGACAAAGCGCATGAAGATCCTTCTGCTATTGTGTGTAAATTTAATGAGGCTCCTTCTGATAGCCTCGTACTCGACTTTCAAGAGAATATTCTTGTTTTAAAACCACTGCTGAACTCTTCCGAGGAAGGTCTTGAAGAGTTTGCAACACTGTCATAAACAACATGGCAGGTGCGCCATTCAGTGAGGCAAAGATATTATACCGGATTACAGCTAAATTATTGATAACTACGAAATTCACGAAGAACCCACGAGGCCTGCCAAGGAAGGATAATGTTCGTTGTTGATGTGCAGTATACTCGAGGTGATATTGTATACTTTTCGACATGTGAAAACGATCGAATTAAGAATTCAATACGCTGTTGAGGCATACTTGGATTATATATATTATACATATGTATATATGTATATATATATATATATATATATATATATATATATATATATATATATATATATATATATATATATATATACATATTTTATATATATATATATATATATATATATATATATATATATATATATATATATATATATATATATATATATATATATATATATATATAAAATGGTATATGTATTAATGTTATTATATTTTTTTATATTTATGAAAGATTTAAGTTTTAAAACAGAAGATAAAAGGTAAACGAGGTGTTGAGTCTGTTACAGAAAGCGTTGCTGTGTTGTGTTATTAAGGAAAATTATTATTATTATTATTATTATTATTATTATTATTGTTGGTATTATTGGTTTCTCCATGGAAGCAAAGCCGTGTGTCTTGTTTCCTCTGGGTGTTTTCTTTCCCAGGATGCCACCCACAACAGTCCGCTAATTCTCAGGTACCTATTTACTGTTAGGTGAACAAGGGCAGCAGGTGTTAGGAGATTAAAAAGTTCCTAATTACTGCTTGGGTAACAGAGGCAGTAGGTACCAGTACCCTCCATAAGCTACAGGAAAAAAGGATAGAGCTACAACAGCTGTTGTAGCCATCGTATTATTGTATAATACATTTGTAGCACAACATGCAGTGAACCATAGGCCTTTTTTTATACATCAGGAAAATGAATTCAACTTTTGTGTCCGGGACGATAAGTAATCCAGAGGAAGACTTGAACTACGCTACTCCTGGATGACCCCTCGCGGGTTTAGCGCCACGGCTTTGTGTGGGCTGTTCTGTGTACACAACTGTACTGAAGACAAGGGAAATGTGGTGTTTGATAACTTTGTGTACATAGTGTTGTTGGTTCTGGCTCTCCATGTGACCAAGTGTGTACGTCTAAGTCTTAGATTCTCTGTGTACGTCTAGTCTTAGTCTTAGGTTCTCTGTGTACGTTTAGTCTTAGGTTCTGGTGTGTATGTCTAGTCTAAGTCTTAGGTTCTGTGTACGTCTAAGCCTTAGGTTCTGTGTGTACGTCTAAGTCTTAGGTTATGTGTGTACGTCTAAGTCTTAGGTTCTGTGTGTATGTCTAAGTCTTAGGTTATGTGTGTACGTTTAGTCTTAGGTTCTGGTGTGTACGTCTAGTCTAAGTCTTAGGTTCTGTGTACGTCTAAGCCTTAGGTTCTGTGTGTACGTCTAAGTCTTAGGTTATGTGTGTACGTCTAAGTCTTAGGTTCTGTGTGTATGTCTAAGTCTTAGGTTATGTGTGTCCGTTTAGTCTTAGGTTCTGGTGTGTACGTCTAGTCTAAGTCTTAGGTTCTGTGTGTACGTCTAAGTCTTAGGTTCTGTGTGTACGTCTAAGTCTTAGGTTCTGTGTGTATGTCTAAGTCTTAGGTTCTGTGTTTACGTTTAGTTTTAGGTTCTGGTGTGTACGTCTAGTCTTTAGTCTTAGGTTATGTGTGTACGTCTAGTCTTAGGTTCTGTGTGTACGTCTAGTCTTAGGTTCTGGTGTGTACGTTTAGTCTTATTCTTCCCTCTTCATCTTCTTAGCCACTTAATCACACTTAAACTACACTTTTTCTCCCCAACTAAGTGTTGAAACAACACTTAATACTCAATTTAGATTTTTATGGACTTTTCATATTTTGAAAAATATGTGAAATTATTAAAAATAATGATTTTTTTAGCTACTCTGTTACACATGAAGAATCAGTCACTTGATATTCCTGGGGATACCATCCTGGGACAGGGATACACACTGCATTAGGGAGTATAGTGATTTGTTACTTTGAGAATTCAAGGAGGTACAACTCTTCTCACAGTCAAGACTTGTCCCCTGTTGGTCCTCTCACAGTCAAGACTTGTCCCCTTCTGATGGTCCTCTCACAGTCAAGACTTGTTCCCTTCTGATGGTCCTCTCACAGTCAAGACTTGT
>WNWK01001295.1:115000-130000 GCA_009830355.1 Cherax destructor
GGAATAGGAGGTAGGTTATTGAAAGCAGTGAAGAGTCTTTACGAGGATAGTGAGCCTCAGGTTAGTGTATGTAGGAGAGAGGGAGATTATTTCCCAGTAAAAGTAGGCCTTATACAGGGATGTGTGATGTCACCATGGTTGTTCAACATATTTATAGATGGAGTTGTAAGAGAAGTGAATGCCCAGGTGTTGGCAAGAGGTGTGGGGTTAAAAGATAAAGAATCTAACCCAAAGTGGGAGTTGTCACAGTTGCTCTTTGCTGATGACACTGTGCTTTTGGGAGATTCTGAAGAGGAGTTGCAGAGGTTGGTGGATGATTTTGGTAGGGTATGTAAAAGAAGGAAATTAAAAGTGAATATAGGAAAGCGTAAGGTGATGAGGATAACAAAAAAATAGGTAACGGAAGATTGGATATCAGATTGGAGGGAGAGAGTATGGAGGAGGTGAATGTATTCAGATATTTGGGAGTGGACGTGTCAGCAGATGGGTCTATGAATGATGAGGTAAATCATAGAATTGGCGAGGGGAAAAAGGTGACTGGTGCACTGAGGAGTTTGTGGAGACAAAGAACTTTATCCATGAAAACAAAGAGGGGAATGTATGAGAGTATAGTTATACCAACGCTCTTGTATGGGTGTGAGGCATGGGTTGTGAATGTTGCAACAAGGAGAAGGCTGGAGGCAGTGGAGATGTCATGTCTGAGAGCAATGTGTTGTGTGAATATGATGCAGAGAATCCGTAGTTTAGAGATTAGGAGGAGATGTGGGATTACCAAAACTATTATCCAGAGAGCTGAGGAGGGATATTGAGATGGTTCAGACATGTAGAGAGGGTGGAACGAAATAGAATGACTTCGAGAGTGTATAAATCTGTAGTGGAAAGAAGGCGGGGTAGGGGTTGGCCTAGGAAAGGTTGAAGGGAGGGGATAAAGGAAGTTTTGTGTGCGAGGGGCTTGGACTTCCAGCAAGCGTGCGTGAGCGTGTTAGATAGGAGCGAATAGAGACAAATAGGTTTTAGGACTTGACGTGCTGTTGGAGTGTAAGCAAGGTAACATTTATGAAGGGATTCAGGGAAACCGGCAGGCCGGACTTGATTCCTGGAGATGGGAAATACAATGCCGGCACTCTGAAGAAGGGGTGTTAATGTTGCAGTTTTATAACTGTAGTGTAGGCGTGCCTCTGGCAAGACAGTGATGGAGCGAATGATGATGAAAGTTTTTCTTTTTCGGCCCACCCTGCCTTGGTGGGAAACAGCCGATGTGTGCACGGATAAGTAGGTTAGCATCTTTGCTCCTTAAATTTGTAGATGGTTAGTAAAATGCTTGAAACATTTCTTCCTTAAAAAGCACAGAAGAAAAGTTTTGAAGTTGCGTAGTCTGAATGTTCGTGGGTGTTGGTGTTATGAAGGGAAAGGAGGTGGGTGTTGTAGCACTAACCGAAACAAAGCTAAAATGATTGAAGTAATTTCAGTGGGGGAGTAAAGTGTGCTAGAGATGGTTTACCTGAGAAAGCCAGAACTGAAGGAGGAGTAGCGCTGATACTGAAGGATCGGGTTTATTAACGAAGGAGGTTTAAGTGTTGAAATTCAAGAATTATGTGGATTACGATAAGAGTGGGATGTGCTAAGTGGGTTATAGCAAGTTTGTGAACCTAGGGAGGAAAGGAGAGGAGAGAGAGATTTTGGGAGGTCTTCAAAGAATATTTAGTGAGTTTTGAACCAAGTGAGAGAATAATTGTGAGGGACCTCAATGCTCATCATGGACTGGGCCGAGGGGGCCCTCCAGGTATACTCCAGGTAATGCTAAAGTTTGAGAAACTCCTGTAGAGGAAGCAGTAGGTAAGCCTGCAATGTCTGGAGTAAAAAAGAATAATGGGAGGCCTCTAATTAAAATCTGTATAGAAAGAGTTTTGGTAATAGGTAATACGTATTTTAAGAAAATAGAGAATATACAATACTACTAATAATAGTTAACCAGAGCAATAACAGCAGTTTGACTATTAGTAGGCAGAAGGTTGATGGGTAAACTTGTGGATGTACGTACATGTTTTTAGAGGGGCGATTGATCTATCATTGTTGGGTTGTAGCTACATTGAGAGTAAGAGGTGGGTGGAGTACCAGGAGAAGGTTATCAGTAGGTACGGGAGAAGTGAAAGTAAAGTGACCTATAGGAGACAGGGGCAGTTATAAACAAGTGTTAGTAGAGGGTGAGAGAGCAGAGTACCTGAACTCTGAGGGATGGGTGAGGATATTACTGTTCTGGAGGTGGGAAGCAGAGTGCCTGCACTCTCAGGGATGAGTGAGGGTGTTACTGTTCTGGAGGTGGGAAGCAGAGTACCTGCACTCTGAGGGATGGGTGAGGGTGTTACTGTTCTGGAGGTGGGAAGCAGAGTGCCTGCACTCTGATGGATGGGTGAGGGTGTTACTGTTCTGGAGGTGGGAAGCAGAGTACCTGCACTTTGAGGGATGGGTGAGGATATTACTGTTCTGGAGGTGGGAAGCAGAGTACCTGCACTCTGAGGGATGGGTGAGGGTGTTACTGTTCTGGAGGTGGGAAGCAGAGTACCTGCACTTTGAGGGATGGGTGAGGGTGTTACTGTTCTGGAGGTGGGAAGCAGAGTGCCTGCACTCTGAGGGATGAGTGAGGGTGTTACTGTTCTGGAGGTGGGAAGCAGAGTACCTTCACTCTGAGGGATGGGTGAGGGTGTTACTGTTCTGGAGGTGGGAAGCAGAGTACCTGCACTTTGAGGGATGGGTGAGGGTGTTACTGTTCTGGAGGTGGGAAGCAGAGTGCCTGCACTCTGAGGGATGGGTGAGGGTGTTACTGTTCTGGAGGTGGGAAGCAGAGTGCCTGCACTCTGAGGGATGGGTGAGGGTGTTACTGTTCTGGAGGTGGGAAGCAGATTACCTGCACTCTGAGGAATGAGTGAGGGTGTTACTGTTCTGGAGGTGGGAAGCAGAGTGCCTGCACTCTGAGGGATGGGTGAGGGTGTTACTGTTCTGGAGGTGGGAAGCAGATTACCTGCACTCTGAGGGATGGGTGAGGGTGTTACTGTTCTGGAGGTGGGAAGCAGAGTGCCTGCACTCTGAGGGATGGGTGAGGGTGTTACTGTTCTGGAGGTGGGAAGCAGAGTGCCAGCACTCTGAGGGATGGGTGAGAGTGTTACTGTTCTGGAGGTGGGAAGCAGATTACCTGCACTCTGAGGGATGGGTGAGGGTGTTACTGTTCTGGAGGTGGGAAGCAGATTACCTGCACTCTGAGGGATGGGTGAGGGTGTTACTGTTCTGGAGGTGTGAAGCAGAGTGCCTGCACTCTGAGGGATGGGTGAGGGTGTTACTGTTCTGGAGGTGGGAAGCAGAGTACCTGCACTCTGAGGAATGAGTGAGGGTGTTACTGTTCTGGAGGTGGGATGCAGAGTACCTGCACTCTGAGGGATGGGTGAGGGTGTTACTGTTCTGGAGGTGGGAAGCAGAGTGCCTGCACTCTGAGGGATGGGTGAGGGTGTTACTGTTCTGGAGGTGGGAAGCAGAGTACCTGCACTCTGAGGAATGAGTGAGGGTGTTACTGTTCTGGAGGTGGGAAGCAGAGTACCTGCACTCTGAGGGATGGGTGAGGGTGTTACTGTTCTGGAGGTGGGAAGCAGAGTGCCTGCACTCTGAGGGATGGGTGAGGGTGTTACTGTTCTGGAGGTGGGAAGCAGAGTGCCTGCACTCTGAGGGATGGTGAGGTGTTACTGTTCTGGAGGTGGGAAGCAGAGTGCCTGCACTCTGAGGGATGGTGAGGGTGTTACTGTTCTGGAGGTGGGAAGCAGAGTACCTGCACTCTGAGGGATGGGTGAGGGTGTTACTGTTCTGGAGGTGGGAAGCAGAGTGCCTGCACTCTGAGGGATGGGTAAGGGTGTTACTGTTCTGGATGTGGGAAGCAGAGTGCCTGCACTCTGAGGGATGGGTGAGGGTGTTACTGTTCTGGAGGTGGGAAGCAGAGTGCCTGCACTCTGAGGGATGGTGATGTTACAACTGGTAAGGTCACGCGGATTATAATGTCTTGACTCGTCCAGTTATTGATGGAATAATAGTAATTTTTTTTTCTCTGGGTCACCCTACCTTGTTGGGAAGCAACTGATGTCTTCACTCCATCTTGATGTCTTCTCCATCTTGATGTCTTCTCCATCTTGATGTCTTCTCCATCTTGATGTCTTCTCCATCTTGGTGTCTTCTCCATCTTGATGTCTTCTTCATCTTGGTGTCTTCTTCATCTTGGTGTCTTCTTCATCTTGATGTCTTCTCCATCTTGGTGTCTTCTCCATCTTGGTGTCTTCTCCATCTTGATGTCTTCTCCATCTTGATGTCTTCTCCATCTTGATGTCTTCTTCATCTTGGTGTCTTCTCCATCTTGGTGTCTTCTCCATCTTGGTGTCTTCTCCATCTTGATGTCTTCTTCATCTTGGTGTCTTCTCCATCTTGATGTCTTCTCCATCTTGGTGTCTTCTCCATCTTGATGTCTTCTTCATCTTGGTGTCTTCTCCATCTTGATGTCTTCTCCATCTTAGTGTCTTCTCCATCTTGGTGTCTTCTTCATCTTGGTGTCTTCTCCATCTTGATGTCTTCTTCATCTTGGTGTCTTCTCCATCTTGGTGTCTTCTTCATCTTAGTGTCTTCTCCATCTTGGTGTCTTCTCCATCTTAGTGTCTTCTCCATCTTGGTGTCTTCTCCATCTTAGTGTCTTCTTCATCTTGATGTCTTCTTCATCTTGGTGTCTTCTCCATCTTGGTGTCTTCTTCATCTTGGTGTCTTCTCCATCTTGGTGTCTTCTCCATCTTAGTGTCTTCTCCATCTTGGTGTCTTCTCCATCTTGGTGTCTTCTCCATCTTGATGTCTTCTCCATCTTAGTGTCTTCTCCATCTTGGTGTCTTCTCCATCTTAGTGTCTTCTCCATCTTGGTGTCTTCTCCATCTTAGTGTCTTCTCCATCTTGGTGTCTTCTCCATCTTGGTGTCTTCTCCATCTTAGTGTCTTCTCCATCTTGGTGTCTTCTTCATCTTGGTGTCTTCTCCATCTTGATGTCTTCTCCATCTTGGTGTCTTCTTCATCTTGGTGTCTTCTCCATCTTGGTGTCTTCTCCATCTTAGTGTCTTCTCCATCTTGGTGTCTTCTTCATCTTGGTGTCTTCTCCATCTTGATGTCTTCTCCATCTTAGTGTCTTCTCTATCTTGGTGTCTTCTCCATCTTGGTGTCTTCTCCATCTTGATGTCTTCTCCATCTTAGTGTCTTCTTCATCTTAGTGTCTTCTCCATCTTGGTGTCTTCTCCATCTTAGTGTCTTCTTCATCTTAGTGTCTTCTCCATCTTGATGTCTTCTCCATCTTAGTGTCTTCTTCATCTTAGTGTCTTCTCCATCTTGATGTCTTCTCCATCTTAGTGTCTTCTCTATCTTGGTGTCTTCTCCATCTTGGTGTCTTCTCCATCTTGATGTCTTCTCCATCTTGGTGTCTTCTTCATCTTGGTGTCTTCTCCATCTTGGTGTCTTCTCCATCTTAGTGTCTTCTTCATCTTAGTGTCTTCTCCATCTTGATGTCTTCTCCATCTTAGTGTCTTCTCTATCTTGGTGTCTTCTCCATCTTGGTGACTTCTTCATCTTGGTGTCTTCTCCATCTTGGTGTCTTCTCCATCTTAGTGTCTTCTCCATCTTAGTGTCTTCTCCATCTTGGTGTCTTCTCCATCTTAGTGTCTTCTCCATCTTGGTGTCTTCTTCATCTTGGTGTCTTCTCCATCTTGGTGTCTTCTCCATCTTAGTGTCTTCTCCATCTTGGTGTCTTCTCCATCTTGGTGTCTTCTCCATCTTGATGTCTTCTCCATCTTAGTGTCTTCTCCATCTTGGTGTCTTCTCCATCTTGGTGTCTTCTCCATCTTGGTGTCTTCTCCATCTTGATGTCTTCTCCATCTTAGTGTCTTCTCCATCTTGGTGTCTTCTCCATCTTGATGTCTTCTCCATCTTAGTGTCTTCTCCATCTTGGTGTCTTCTCCATCTTGATGTCTTCTCTATCTTGGTGTCTTCTCCATCTTGATGTCTTCTCCATCTTAGTGTCTTCTCCATCTTGGTGTCTTCTCCATCTTGGTGTCTTCTCCATCTTGATGTCTTCTTCATCTTGGTGTCTTCTCCATCTTGGTGTCTTCTCCATCTTGGTGTCTTCTTCATCTTGGTGTCTTCTCCATCTTGATGTCTTCTTCATCTTGGTGTCTTCTCCATCTTGGTGTCTTCTCTATCTTGATGTCTTCTCCATCTTGGTGTCTTCTTCATCTTGGTGTCTTCTTCATCTTGGTGTCTTCTTCATCTTGGTGTCTTCTCCATCTTGGTGTCTTCTCCATCTTGGTGTCTTCTCCATCTTGATGTCTTCTCTATCTTGGTGTCTTCTTCATCTTGGTGTCTTCTTCATCTTGGTGTCTTCTTCATCTTGGTGTCTTCTTCATCTTGGTGTCTTCTCCATCTTGGTGTCTTCTTCATCTTGGTGTCTTCTCCATCTTGATGTCTTCTCCATCTTGATGTCTTCTCCATCTTGATGTCTTCTCCATCTTGGTGTCTTCTTCATCTTGATGTCTTCTCCATCTTGGTGTCTTCTTCATCTTCTTCATCTAACATCACCACTACACTATCATCACCACTACACTATCATCACCACTACACTATCATCACCACTACACTATCATCACCACTACACTATCATCACCACTACACTATCATCACCACTACACTATCACCACTACACTATCATCACCACTACACTATCATCACCACTACACTATCACCACTACACTATCATCACCACTACACTATCATCACCACTAGCACTATCACCACTACTACACTATCATCACCACTACACTATCATCACCACTACACTATCATCACCACTACACTATCATCACCACTACACTATCATCACCACTACACTATCACCACTACTACACTATCATCACCACTACACTATCATCACCACTACACTATCATCACTACTACACTATCATCACCACTACACTATCATCACCACTACACTATCACCACTACTACACTATCATCACTACTACACTATCATCACCACTACACTATCATCACCACTACACTATCATCACCACTACACTAACATCACCACTACACTATCATCACCACTACACTATCATCACTACTACACTATCATCACCACTACACTATCATCACTACTACACTATCATCACCACTACACTATCATCACTACTACACTATCATCACCACTACACTATCATCACCACTACACTATCATCACTACTACACTATCATCACCACTACACTATCATCACTACTACACTATCATCACCACTACACTATCATCACCACTACACTATCATCACCACTACACTATCATCACCTCTACACTATCATCACTACTACACTATCATCACCACTTATTGTACCATCACTACTACACTATCATCTCTACTAAACTACCATCACTACTACACTATCACCAACCACTAAACTACCATCACTACTACACTATCATCACCACTAAACTACCATCACTACTACACTATCATCACCACTACATTATCATCACCACTAAACTACCATCACCACTACACTATTATCACTACTACACTATCATCACCACTAAACTACCATCACTACTACACTATCATCACCACTAAACTACCATCACTACTACACTATCATCACCACTAAACTACCATTACTACTACACTATCATCACCCCTACACTATCATCACCCTTAAACTACCATCACTACTACACTATCACTACTGCACTATCATCACCACTAAACTACCATCACTATTACACTATCATCACCACTACACTACCATCACAACACTATAATCACCACTACACTACCATCATCACTACACTACCACCATCACTACACTATCATCACTACACTATCATTACCACACTACACTACCATCATAATACACAACTATCATCACACTACACTATCATCACCACTACACTATCATTACCACAATACACTACCATCACAATCTACACTATAATAACCCTCACTACTACTCTACTATCACCACTACACTAACCATCATCACTACACTACCATCACCACTACACTATCATCACTACACTACCATCACCACTACACTATCATCACTACACTACCATCACCACTACACTATCATCACTACTACACTACCATCACAACACTATAATCATCATTTCACTAACCATCACTCCTACACTACCTTCACTATTACACTAATTCCAGTATCACTATTTTACTGCCAGAATGCTATACCATAGAACCTTCTTGGCATGAGAGAAGTATTTGGGGTTACCAGAAAAAAACTAGATATTCAGCTATAAGTAACTTATCTTGTGAAGAAGATGGCTTACTACACTATTTTTCTAGTGGTTTTCTTCTGTGGAGTTTTGTTCTTAATGAACGAGAAAACGCAATATTTAGAATGGGAGCTGAGTAATGCTATGAGGTCTCGGTACAGGCAACAACTGTCCCAGGGTGTGCATATTAATGTAACAAGCATTGTGGACGCCCAGACAGACAGTACAGAGGCAGTATGGGCCAAAGTGCCTCTTGCTAATATGATTTATACTCATGTGCGGAATTATATCTGGACTGAAAGGTTAATGGCAGAGTCCAGGGAAGTAGTGACCTCCTTCTCTCCCTGGAGTGTCCAAGGCTACCTGCTCACCAGTGTCCTCTCTCTAATACTCGTACTTGCCTTCATCAAAAATCTTACCAACTTCTCTGAGAAAAATAAAGATCCTTCTGTGATATTGATGTGTATGAAGATCCTTCTGCTGATGTTGACGATGTGTGTGAAGATCCTTCTGCTGTTGATGATGTGTATGAGGATCCTTCTGCTGATGTTGACGATGTGTATGAAGATCCTTCTACTGATGTTGAAAACGTGTCTGAGGATCCTTCTGCTGATGTTGACGATTTGTATGAAGATCTTTCTGCTGATGTTGATGTGTGTGAAGATCCTTCTGCTCATGTTGATGATGTGTATGAAGATCCTTCTGCTCATGTTGACAACGTGTATGAGGATCCTTCTGCTGATGTTGACGATTTGTATGAACATCCTTTTGCTGATGTTGATGTGTATGAAGATCCTTCTGCTGATGTTGATGTGTATGAAGATCCTACTACCGATGTTAAGGATGTGTATGAAGATTCTTCTACCTATTTTGATGAAGTTTGTGAAGATCCTTCTGCTGATGTTGACGAAGTGCATGAAGATCCTTCTGCTGATGTTGACGAAGTGCATGAAGATCCTTCTGCTGATGTTGATGAAGTGCATGAAGATCCTTCTACCTATGTTGATGAAGTTTGTGAAGATCTTTCTGTTGATGTTGACAAAGCGCATGAAGATCCTTCTGCTATTGTGTGTAAATTCAATGAGACTCCTTCTGATAGCCTCGTACTCGACTTTCAAGAGAATATTCTTGTTTTAAAACCACCGCTGAACTCTTCCGAGGAAGGTCTTGAAGAGTTCGCAACACTGTCGTAAACAACATGGCAGGTGCGCCATTCAGTGAGGCAAAGAGATTATACCGGATTACAGCTAAATTATTGATAACTACGAAATTCACGAAGAACCCACGAGGTCTTCCAAGGAAGGATAATGTTCGTTGTTGATGTGCAGTATACTCGAGGTGATATTGTATACTTTTCGACATGTGAGAACAATCGAATTAAGAATTCAATACGCTGTTGAGGCATACTTGGATTATATATATTATACATATGTATATATGTATATATATATATATATATATATATATATATATATATATATATATATAATGGTATATGTATTAATGTTATTATATTTTTTTATATTTATGAAAGATTTATGTTTTAAAACAGAAGATAAAAGGTAAACGAGGTGTTGAGTCTGTTACAGAAAGCGTTGCTGTGTTGTGTTATTAAGGGAAATTATTATTATTATTATTATTATTATTATTATTATTATTATTATTATTATTATTGTTATTATTGGTTTCTCCATGGAAGCAAAGTCGTGTGGCTTGTTTCCTCTGGGGGTTTTCTTTCCCAGGATGCCACCCACAACAATCTGCTAATTCTCAGTTACCTATTTACTGCTAGGTGAACAAGGGCAGCAGGTGTTAGGAGATTAAAAAGTTCCTAATTACTGCTTGGGTAGCAGAGGCAGTAGGTACCAGTACCCTCCATAAGCTACAGGAAAAAAGGATAGAGCTACAACAGCTGTTGTAGCCATCGTATTATTGTATAATACATTTGTAGCACAACATGCAGTGAACCATAGGCCTTTTTTTTATACATCAGGAAAATGAATTCAGCTTTTGTGTCCGGGACGAGAAGTAATCCAGAGGAAGACTTGAACTACGCTACTCCTGGATGACCCCTCGCAGGTTTAGCGCCACGGCTTTGTGTGGGCTGTTCTGTGTACACAACTGTACTGAAGACAAGGGAAATGTGGTGTTTGATAACTTTGTGTACATAGTGCTGTTGGTTCTGGCTCTCCATGTGACCAAGTGTGTACGTCTAAGTCTTAGATTCTCTGTGTACGTCTAGTCTTAGTCTTAGGTTCTCTGTGTATGTCTAAGTCTTACTCTTAGGTTATGTGTGTATGTCTAAGTCTTAGGTTCTGTGTGTACGTTTAGTCTTAGGTTCTGGTGTGTACGTCTAGTCTAAGTCTTAGGTTCTGTGTACGTCTAAGCCTTAGGTTCTGTGTGTACGTCTAAGTCTTAGGTTATGTGTGTACGTCTAAGTCTTAGGTTCTGTGTGTACGTCTAAGTCTTAGGTTATGTGTGTACGTTTAGTCTTAGGTTCTGGTGTGTACGTCTAGTCTAAGTCTTAGGTTCTGTGTGTACGTCTAAGTCTTAGGTTCTGTGTGTACGTCTAAGTCTTAGGTTCTGTGTGTATGTCTAAGTCTTAGGTTCTGTGTGTACGTTTAGTTTTAGGTTCTGGTGTGTACGTTTAGTCTTATTCTTCCCTCTTCATCTTCTTAGCCACTTAATCACACTTAAACTACACTTTTTCTCCCCAACTAAGTGTTGAAACAACACTTAATACTCAATTTAGATTTTTATGAACTTTTCATATTTTGAAAAAATATGTGAAATTATTAAAAATAATGATTTTTTTTAGCTACTCTGTTACACATGAAGAATCAGTCACTTGATATTCCTGGGGATACCATCCTGGGACACGGATACACACTGCATTAGGGAGTATAGTGATTTGTTACTTTGAGAATTCAAGGAGGTACAATTCTTCTCACAGTCAAGACTTGTCTCCTTCTGTTGGTCCTCTCACAGTCAAGACTTGTTCCCTTCTGATGGTCCTCTCACAGTCAAGACTTGTCCCCTTCTGTTGGTCCTCTCACAGTCAAGACTTGTCCCCTTCTGTTGGTCCTCTCACAGTCAAGACTTGTTCCCTTCTGTTGGTCCTCTCACAGTCAAGACTTGTCTCCTTCTGTTGGTCCTCTCACAGTCAAGACTTGTCCCCTTCTGATGGTCCTCTCACAGTCAAGACTTGTTCCCTTCTGATGGTCCTCTCACAGTCAAGACTTGTCCCATTCTGTTGGGCCTCTCACAGTCAAGACTTGTTCCCTGTGGTCCTCTCACAGTCAAGACTTGTCCCCTTCTGATGGTCCTCTCACAGTCAAGACTTGTTCCCTTCTGATGGTCCTCTCACAGTCAAGACTTGTCCCATTCTGTTCCCCTTCTGTTGGTCCTCTCACAGTCAAGACTTGTTCCCTTCTGTTGGTCCTCTCACAGTCAAGACTTGTCTCCTTCTGTTGGTCCTCTCACAGTCAAGACTTGTCCCCTTCTGATGGTCCTCTCACAGTCAAGACTTGTTCCCTTCTGATGGTCCTCTCACAGTCAAGACTTGTCCCATTCTGTTGGTCCTCTCACAGTCAAGACTTGTCCCCTTCTGTTGGTCCTCTCACAGTCAAGACTTGTTCCCTTCTGTTGGTCCTCTCACAGTCAAGACTTGTTCCCTTCTGTTGGTCCTCTCACAGTCAAGACTTGTTCCCTTCTGTTGGTCCTCTCACAGTCAAGACTTGTTCCCTTCTGTTGGTCCTCTCACAGTCAAGACTTGTCTCCTTCTGTTGGTCCTCTCACAGTCAAGACTTGTCTCCTTCTGTTGGTCCTCTCACAGTCAAGACTTGTCTCCTTCTGTTGGTCCTCTCACAGTCAAGACTTGTCTCCTTCTGTTGGTCCTCTCAGTCAAGACTTGTCTCCTTCTGTCCTGTGAATCATCTGTACCTCCACCATGAAGAAAAGGCATCCTTATTTTATGCCATGAAGTGGCACCTCAGATGGATGTGTCACGTTGGAGCAACATCACACATACCTGTGGGAGTTACGTCTATACATCATGTGTTAACACACATTTCAGGACTGAAATCTTATAAACGTTGTGTTCCGGGGATAAATAAAACATTACACTGAAAGCTGTGTAACCAAGGCGTCAATTGGGCTCGAACCAAGGTGTGCTAGTTGGCAAGGAACAGCTTTACCCCTGGTGGCCAGAGTCACATTATACACAACACATGACATTGAGAGTGTGATTCAATTATTCTTAATTCTGGAAATGTTTAACAAATTCATATAGACATGACTAGGAAAATTGGCAGACACTGGAGCGTATGTATGTTTGATCATGTGTATGTATGTGGGTCGTATGTGTGTGTATGTGTGTGTGTGTGTGTGTATGTGTGTGTATGTGTGTATGTGTGTGTATGTGTGTGTGTGTGTGTATGTGTGTATGTGTGTACGTGTGTGTATGTGTGTGTGTTTGTATGTGTGTGTATGTGTGTATGTGTGTGTATGTGTGTGTGTGTGTATGTGTGTGTGTGTGTGTGTGTGTGTGTGTGTGTGTGTGTACACTTAACACCACAGTACATGTAAGAGGTGTCAGTGGATCCAGTTAAATTACAGATATTATTAACAATGTTAAGTAGGGGTTAAAAGCAGCACTACAGCCTGGTGGTTAATTTAGCCGCACTCCACTAATGTTAAGCTGGATATAAGGAACATTGTGTTACATACACACACTCGTACACTGCGGTAGGCCGCACGGTGGGTCACCCCCCCCCACCCCCCGTGACCGCAGTTTTCACAAGGTGAACGTCAACTTCCTGAAGGAACGTGACCAATCTGGGTGAACGGCAGGTGTAAATGATGAGAGATAGTCAATATTGAGTCTCTCTCTCTCTCTCTCTCTCTCTCTCTCTCTCTCTCTCTCTCTCTCTCTCTCTCTCTCTCTCTCTCTCTCTCTATCTATATCTATCTATCTATCTATCTATCTATCTATCTATCTATCTATCTATCTATCTCTATCTATCTATCTCTATCTATCTATCTCTATCTCTATCTATCTATCTCTATCTATCTATCTCTATCTATCTATCTCTATCTATCTATCTACGCAATGAAACATATAGGTGAACAGTATTTAGATAAGGGTAAAGAGGTTTTTGTGGCATTTATATATTTGGAAAAGGTGTATGATAGGGTGGATAGGGGGGCAATGTGGCAGATGTTGCAAATGTATGGAATAGGAGGTACGTTATTGAAAGCAGTGAAGTCTTTACGAGGATAGTGAGGCTCAGGTTAGTGTATGTAGGCGAGAGGGAGATTATTTCCCAGTAAAAGTAGGCCTTAGACAGGGATGTGTGATGTCACCATGGTTGTGAATGCCCAGGTGTTGGCAAGAGGTGTGAGGTTAAAAGTTAAAGAATCTAACCCAAAGTGGGAGTTGTCACAGTTGCTCTTTGCTGATGACACTGTGCTTTTGGGAGATTCTGAAGAGGAGTTGCAGAGGTTGGTGGATGATTTTGGTAGGGTATGTAAAAGAAGGAAATTAAAAGTGAATATAGGAAAGCGTAAGGTGATGAGGATAAAAAAATAGGTAACGGAAGATTGGATATCAGATTGGAGGGAGAGAGTATGGAGGAGGTGAATGTATTCAGATATTTGGGAGTGGACGTGTCAGCAGATGGGTCTATGAATGATGAGGTAAATCATAGAATTGGCGAGGGGAAAAAGGTGACTGGTGCACTGAGGAGTTTGTGGAGACAAAGAACTTTATCCATGAAAACAAAGAGGGGAATGTATGAGAGTATAGTTATACCAACGCTCTTGTATGGGTGTGAGGCATGGGTTGTGAATGTTGCAACAAGGAGAAGTCTGGAGGCAGTGGAGATGTCATGTCTGAGAGCAATGTGTTGTGTGAATATGATGCAGAGAATCCGTAGTTTAGAGATTAGGAGGAGATGTGGGATTACCAAAACTATTATCCAGAGAGCTGAGGAGGGATATTGAGATGGTTCAGACATGTAGAGAGGGTGGAACGAAATAGAATGACTTCGAGAGTGTATAAATCTGTAGTGGAAAGAAGGCGGGGTAGGGGTTGGCCTAGGAAAGGTTGAAGGGAGGGGATAAAGGAGGTTTTGTGTGCGAGGGGCTTGGACTTCCAGCAAGCGTGCGTGAGTGTGTTAGATAGGAGCGAATAGAGACAAATAGTTTTTAGGACTTGACGTGCTGTTCTTCTTCATCTTGGTGTCTTCTTCATCTTGGTGTCTTCTTCATCTTGGTGTCTTCTTCATCTTGGTGTCTTCTTCATCTTAGTGTCTTCTTCATCTTGGTGTCTTCTTCATCTTGGTGTCTTCTTCATCTTGGTGTCTTCTTCATCTTGGTGTCTTCTTCATCTTGGTGTCTTCTTCATCTTAGTGTCTTCTTCATCTTGGTGTCTTCTTCATCTTGGTGTCTTCTTCATCTTGGTGTCTTCTTCATCTTAGTGTCTTCTTCATCTTGGTGTCTTCTTCATCTTGGTGTCTTCTTCATCTTAGTGTCTTCTTCATCTTAGTGTCTTCTTCATCTTGGTGTCTTCTTCATCTTGGTGTCTTCTTCATCTTAGTGTCTTCTTCATCTTAGTGTCTTCTTCATCTTGGTGTCTTCTTCATCTTGGTGTCTTCTTCATCTTAG
>WNWK01001295.1:135000-235000 GCA_009830355.1 Cherax destructor
ATGTCATAGTCGTCCAGTAGTTGTGAGAGGCAGGAGCGAACATCCAAGACCATGTCATAGTGGTCCAGTAGTTGTGAGAGGCAGGAGCGACCATCCAAGACCATGTCATAGTGTCCAGTAGTTGTGAGAGGCAGGAGCGAACATCCAAGACCATGTCATAGTGGTCCAGTAGTTGTGAGAGGCAGGAGCGACCATCCAAGACCATGTCATAGTGGTCCAGTAGTTGTGAGAGGCAGGAGCGACCATCCAAGACCATGTCATAGTGGTCCAGTAGTTGTGAGAGGCAGGAGCGACCATCCAAGACCATGTCATAGTGGTCCAGTAGTTGTGAGAGGCAGGAGCGACCATCCAAGATCATGTCATAGTGGTCCAGTAGTTGTGAGAGGCAGGAGCGACATCCAAGACCATGTCATAGTGGTCCAGTAGTTGTGAGAGGCAGGAGCGACCATCCAAGACCATGTCATAGTGGTCCAGTAGTTGTGAGAGGCAGGAGCGACCATCCAAGACCATGTCATAGTGGTCCAGTAGTTGTGAGAGGCAGGAGCGACCATCCAAGATCATGTCATAGTGGTCCAGTAGTTGTGAGAGGCAGGAGCGAACATCCAAGACCATGTCATAGTGGTCCAGTAGTTGTGAGAGGCAGGAGCGACCATCCAAGATCATGTCATAGTGGTCCAGTAGTTGTGAGAGGCAGGAGCGAACATCCAAGACCATGTCATAGTGGTCCAGTAGTTGTGAGAGGCAGGAGCGACCATCCAAGATCATGTCATAGTGGTCCAGTAGTTGTGAGAGGCAGGAGCGACCATCCAAGACCATGTCATAGTGGTCCAGTAGTTGTGAGAGGCAGGAGCTACCATCCAAGACCATGTCATAGTGGTCCAGTAGTTATGAGACCCAGGCTGCCCTGGGTCGTGCAATTCTTGGTTATCCATGTGATTTTCTCTCCTATAAAAGCATTTGCCTCATTCTACCATCTTAAATGTCCTGAATTAACGTAAGCAAGCAAGAGCATTCTTGGACGCTGCTTCGAAAAATGATCAAGACTGGCAGAGTGCTGAAGTCTACGTGATAATATGTATAATATTTGTATTTTAGCATGAGGCGTGGTGACAGACCGGGCCGCGGGGGCGTTGACCCCCGTGAACCCTCTCCAGGTATACTCCAGGTATACAGTGTTTGTAAAGTCCATTTTTACTCAGAGTATTTCTGGTCTATGTACTAGTACAGGAGGGCCTCACTTTACAGCGCTTCGTTTTACAGAGTTTCGCTAATACAGCTGTTACAGTTATACACATTATTTATTTATTCAGACTTCCTACAATAAATATATTCATCATTTACTTTAAGTTAAGGACGAAAATATTTTTTGGTAGGTAATGTGTGTACTGTATATGCATTTTTTTTAGGCCTGGCTATTGCTCACTTAATATATGATAGTGTAAACATGTTATCAGGTTTTTATATGCATTTGAAAATGAAAAATTGGCGATTTTAGCTTTACAGCAGTAGCCCGGAGCCTAAACCTGCTGTATACGTGGGGCCCTCCTGTACAGCAGTAGCCCGGAGCCTAGACCTGCTGTATACGTGGGGCCCTCCTGTACAGTAGTAGCCCGGAGCCTAAACCTGCTGTATACGTGGGGCCCTCCTGTACAGCAGTAGCCCGGAGCCTAGACCTGCTGTATACGTGGGGCCCTCCTGTACAGCAGTAGCCCGGAGCCTAGACCTGCTGTATACGCGGGGCCTTCCTGTACAGTAGTAGCCCGGAACCTAGACCTGCTGTATACGCGGGGCCTTCCTGTACAGCAGTAGCCCGGAGCCTAAACTTGCTGTATACGTGGGGTCCTCCTGTACAGTAGTAGCCCGGAGCCTAAACTTGCTGTATACGTGGGGTCCTCCTGTACAGTAGTATCCCGGAGCCTAAACTTGCTGTATACGTGGGGTCCTCCTGTACAGTAGTATCCCGGAGCCTAAACTTGCTGTATACGTGGGGTCCTCCTGTACAGTAGTATCCCGGAGCCTAAACTTGCTGTATACGTGGGGTCCTCCTGTACAGTAGTATCCCGGAGCCTAAACTTGCTGTATACGTGGGGTCCTCCTGTACAGTAGTATCCCGGAGCCTAAACTTGCTGTATACGTGGGGTCCTCCTGTACAGTAGTATCCCGGAGCCTAAACTTGCTGTATACGTGGGGTCCTCCTGTACAGTAGTATCCCGGAGCCTAAACTTGCTGTATACGTGGGGTCCTCCTGTACAGTAGTATCCCGGAGCCTAAACTTGCTGTATACGTGGGGTCCTCCTGTACAGTAGTATCCCGGAGCCTAAACTTGCTGTATACGTGGGGTCCTCCTGTACAGTAGTATCCCGGAGCCTAAACTTGCTGTATACGTGGGGTCCTCCTGTACAGTAGTATCCCGGAGCCTAAACTTGCTGTATACGTGGGGTCTTCCTCTTCAGTAACGTCATTATGGTTGTCAGTGTTTACTGACCAGACATCAAGGTCATCACTCGTGATGTTAAGTAACTCAGCAAATGTGATGATGTTAACTCTACTGCCTCAGCTTGTGTTGTTGAAACCTGAGTCTACGAGGCCCCTGTCTCTCTCTCTCTCTCTCTCTCTCTCTCTCTCTCTCTCTCTCTCTCTCTCTCTCTCTCTCTCTCTTTCTCTCTTTCTCTCTTCTCTCTCTCTCTCTCTCTTTTCTCTCTCTCTCTCTCTCTCTCTCTTTATCACCTTAAGTAAGTAAGTTTATTCAGGTATACACAAATACAGTTACATAGATCATCATACATAGCAGCATATGTGTAGAGAACCTGGGATAACCCAAAAAAGTCAGACAAAGTGACTTATTTCCATTGGGGTCCATTAAAATATTTTATTCTTATTTTTACTATTATAGGAATCTGCATTTGTTTATAATATATTTTTGCAACATTGACTACTACTATTACTACTTCTACTGCTACTACTACTACTACTACAACATTAATGCTGTTGCTGCTTCCACAACTACTACTATTCTACTATTACTACTGCTACTCTACTATTGCTAGTACTACTACTGTTACCACTACAATAATTCTAACATAGAGTGTACTTCCACAGTACCGACGAGCCTCGTGTCCACTGGCATTCGAGGATGTGTCTCCACGCAGGATACTGAGGTAAGACTAGCCTGTGTTGATGTATGGTGGTGCTGTATTGATGTATGGTGGTGCTGTATTGATGTATGGTGGTGCTGTGCTGACGCTTAGTGGTGCTGTGTTGATGCATGGTGGTGCTGTGTTGATTTATAAGTAAGTTTATTTAGGCACAGGTACACATAAGTACAATCATCATACACAGTGTAAATTACCCAGGATAAACCCCAGAAAAGGACAGACAAAGTGACTTATTTCCATGGGTGGGGAGTGTCAAGTGTAGCATAGTTACCCCCTCAACACGGTGTAGTAATCCACCGTTTTCTCTCATGTTCTCCTGGCCGCCGCCGCCATGTTTACTTTGAAATTGATTTTGAAAAGTGTCTCATTCTCTCCACGAAAGTGAGTGAATGAATGTGAGTAAGGTATTCACATTCAATACACACTTCTAGATGTCAGTAAACTATGTGTAAATAATTATAATATAACCCAATAAATAAAAATAATAATCATAATAATAATAAAAACAATAATAATCCTCGTTTATACAAATACATGAACAATAAATCTTAAGATTTATTAACACAATAAACTTAAGATAACTCAAGAAAGTCTAACATTTAGTTATTTCCACTAATTTAAAATACTATAGAAGTTATCAGGAAGATCAAATTTTTGACAGAAAGGTTAAATACACTGAGAGACATGTATGTGTCAGTGTGAGGTCGATCACCATGCCCAGCCCTTCTAGGGCAGGGTAGGTGCCAAGGCTGGAGCTTGCTACCATCTGCGGCTCGCAAGCCTGCCCTTCCCGTCAGCCTCCTTGGGGCGGGGAAGGTGGCAGACCAGAGGGGCCTAGCAACTATCTACCTACGTGCTTGTGGGCGAATATGGCTAGGCCTGGGACCAGTAGGTCCCACCGCTGAGGGGTACCCCCTCCCATGGGAGACTTCGGTCTCTGCTACTCCCACGCCAGGGAGCCGGAGCCGGGTCGCCATCTGGTAAAGACCCGGGCCGGGAGATTTCCCGGTGAATCAACACCTCCTCCGTGTCAGTGTATATACACTGTGTATGTGTCAGTGTATATACACTGTATGTGTGTCAGTGTATATACACTGTGTATGTCAGTGTATATACACTGTGTATGTGTGTCAGTGTATATACATTTATGTGTTAGTGTATATACACTGTGTATGTCATTGTATGTACAGTGTGTGTCAGTGTATATACACTATGTATGTCATTGTATATACACTATGTATGTCAGTGTATATACACTGTGTATGTCATTGTATATACACTGTGTATGTCATTGTATATACAATGTGTATGTCGGTGTATGTACACTGAGAGGTGTATATCTGTCAGTGTATATACATTGTGTATACTTAAGGCTGCTCTTCTCTTCCTCGAATCAAACCTGCTTATCTCCCATTACTCAGGTGCTGTGTAATTCGTATAGGTCTAGCGCTTCTCCTTGAATGCCATACAAAGCACGCAGCTGACAGTTGACGCAGGTGACGCAACTGACGCAGGTGACACAACTGACGCAGCTGACCATTCGCCGACAAATTGGATATTTTTTATAAATTCCAGTATTGAACCGGAAGTGTGTCTTGTTGGTAGTGGGTGGGGTAGTGGGTGTGGTAGTGAGTGTGGTAGTGGATGGGGTAGTGAGTGTGGTAGTGGATGGGATAGTGGGTGTGGTAGTGGGTGAGGTAGTGGGTGTGGTAGTGGGTGGGGTAGTGGGTGTGGAAATGGGTGGGGTAGTGGGTGTGGTAGTAGGTGGGGTAGTGGGTGTGGAAATGGGTGGGGTAGTGGGTGTGGTAGTGAGTGGGGTAGTGGGTTGGGTGGTGGGTCGAGTGTTCGTGTTCATGTTCTTTTTCGTAGAACACTGAAGATGAACTTTTGTGACGGACACACGATGTGTGAACGTAGTTGGTGTGTACGTGGAGTAGTTTTTGTGCACGTGCCGTAATTGGTGTGTACGTGGCGTAGTTGGTGTGTACGTGGCGTAGTTCGTGTGCTCGTTGCGTAGTTCGTGTGTACGTGGTGTAGTTCGTGTGTACGCGGCGTAGTTCGTGCGTACGTGGTGTAGTTCGTCTGTACGTGATGTAGTACAGTACAGTGTTGTAGGTGGGTGGTACAATACAGTGTTGTAGGTGGGTGGTACAATAGTGTTGTAGGTGGGTGGTGCAATACAGTGTTGTAGGTGGGTGGTACAATACAGTGTTGTAGGTGGGTGGTACAATAGTGTTGTAGGTGGGTGGTACAATAGTGTTGTAGGTGGGTGGTACAATGCAGTGTTGTAGGTGGGTGGTACAATACAGTGTTGTAGGTGGGTGGTACAATACAGTGTTGTAGGTGGGTGGTACAATACAGTGTTGTAGGTGGGTGGTACAATACAGTGTTGTAGGTGGGTGGTACAATACAGTGTTATAGGTGGGTGGTACAATACAGTGTTGTAGGTGGGTGGTACAATACAGTGTTATAGGTGGGTGGTACAATACAGTGTTGTTGGTGGGTGGTACAATACAGTGTTGTAGGTGGGTGGTACAATACAGTGTTGTAGGTGGGTGGTACACTACAGTGTTGTAGGTGGGTGGTACAATACAGTGTTGTAGGTGGGTGGTACACTACAGTGTTGTAGGTGGGTGGTACAATACATTGTTGTAGGTGGGTGGTACAATACAGTGTTGTAGGTGGGTGGTACAATACATTGTTGTAGGTGGGTGGTACAATACAGTGTTGTAGGTGGGTGGTACAATACAGTGTTGTAGGTGGGTGGTACAGTAGTGTTGTAGGTGGGTGGTACAATACAGTGTTGTAGGTGGGTGGTACAATACAGTGTTGTAGGTGGGTGGTACAATACAGTGTTGTAGAGGGGTGGTACAATACAGTGTTGTAGGTGGGTGGTACAATACAGTATTCCGTCATATTCACTCGACATCAGTCGATGAGAAATGCAATAAATTATTTCCAAGCTCTTGTATGGAATGTGCACTCTTTGTACTCTCAGAGTTGTACTCTCAGATTGTGGTCTGAGATTTTCTTGTTCGTGGGGATCGATTACGTGTGTGTGTGTGTGTGTGTCCATCTTTAGGTCATCCCTGTGACTCGTTTGTGTGTTTTTCTTAATTCTTATATCTGTTCTCTTCCAGGTTTTCACTCTCTTTCCACCTTTTCGCTTCCTCTGAGTATATTGTATGTCGTGAACATGTCTTCCCTGAGGCTCGGAGACAGTAACGATGACTGTAAAATTATCTCGGGCAGTGACGAAGTTTGTGGCACTTCCGCCATCTGGAAAAGACCCGGGCCGGGACATGTACTGGCGAATCATTCAAGTTCAAGGTTGTGGCAGTCTTGGAGACAGTGCCGAGGGTAGTAGCACTGCCACTGACGAAACGGCAGTGAGAGGCAAGGTACGAAGAGTGCCACACTGCATGGATGGGGGGGAGGGGGAAGTAGGCACTTAACACAGGGGTGCCACGGGAAGTAACCCATGAAGCGAGGGGAAGTGGCACTCCACTCCACTACCCTCACCCTTGACTCCCTACCTCCCTCATCCCATCCCCCTTCCATCACCCTGGCGCCCTGATGCCTCTCCCTTATCCAGCTTCACCCTACTGAAGTCTCCCTGGCTCAGGCTGACACAATTCATTACCTCACGTGTGTAACCCATCCTGTGTGATGGAACATGACAGGGAAATAAAGCTAGCTTTTGTTCCCACAGTGTAACTATCATATAGAACAGTGTAGCAACACTCTACTGGTGTTCCCACAGTGTAACTATCATATAGAACAGTGTAGCAGCACTCTACTGGTGTTCCCACAGTGTAACTATCATATAGAACAGTGTAGCAGCACTCTACTGGTGTTCCCACAGTGTAACTATCATATAGAACAGTGTAGCAGCACTCTACTGGTGTTCCCACAGTGTAACTATCATATAGAACAGTGTAGCAACACTCTACTGGTGTTCCCACAGTGTAACTATCATATAGAACAGTGTAGCAACACTCTACTGGTGTTCCCACAGTGTAACTATCATATAGAACAGTGTAGCAGCACTCTACTGGTGTTCCCAATTGTTTACTCCAAACCTCCCGTCAGTAGGCAGTAGTTGTTGGAGGAACAAGACTCCCAGAGGAGGCTTGTTCCCTGGGGAGGGAGAGTGAGGGTGAGAGAGAAGAGAGGGGAGAGGAAAGAGAGGGAGAGAAGGGAGACCGAGGGAGTGAAGAGAGGGAGAGAGAAGACTGAGGGGTATAAGAGGAGAGGAAGACTACAGAAGCCTCAGCTCAGAGTAATATCATTTCTGTAATCACTGTGACGGTTGAAAGTAATGATAGTGGAGGGTAACAGAAGGAGGAGAAGAGAGCATGAGAGAAGTAGCAGGCAAGAGGAGAGACGAAGTCTGATAAAGAAGCCAGATTGTGAAATGCAGAAGACCCTACAGAAGAAGAAATGGATTCTGAACTTGTTGAAATGGATTCTGAACTTGTTGAAGTGGATTCTGAACTTGTTGAAATGGATTCTGAACTTATTCAAATGGATTCTGAATGTACTGAAATAGATTCAACTTGTTGAAAGTAGTATAAAATACTGAGAAGCAGATGATTAAGACGCATGCCAAACACTTAGGTATCTTTATTGATGAAACGTTTCACCTACACAGTAGGCTTCTTCAGTCAAATACAAAGGAAGTAGTAGAAATGAAACAAAGATGATGTAATCAGTCCATCAATATTGGAGAAAAAGTATTTGAGGTGGTCAGTCCCTCAGCCTGGAGAAGAGTTCAGATCTATGAATCTGAACTCTTCTCCAGGTTGATGGACTGATTGCATCATCTTTATTTCTTTACTACTGCTGCCTTTGTATTTGACTGAAGAAGTGTACTGTTTAGGCGAAACGTTTAATCAATATAGATATCCAACTTTTGCACATGTCTTAATCTTCACCAGGGTTTCGAACTGCTGAAAAAAATTACGAATCTGAGAGATGTTATAACAACAGACTCAGATAAATTACTTGTGTAGGATAAACTGAACCAGTTATACCAGACAAGAAACACAAACTCAACCAGTTATACCAGACAAGAAACACAAACTCAACCAGTTATACCAGACAAGAAACACAAACTCAACGAGTTATACCAGACAAGAAACACAAACTCAACCAGTTATACCAGACAAGAAACACAAACTCAACCAGTTATACCAGACAAGAAACACAAACTCAACCAGTTATACCAGACAAGAAACACAAACTCAACGAGTTATACCAGACAAGAAACACAAACTCAACCAGTTATACCAGACAAGAAACACAAACTCAACCAGTTATACCAGACAAGAAACACAAACTCAACCAGTTATACCAGACAAGAAACACAAACTCAACCAGTTATACCAGACAAGAAACACAAACTCAACCAGTTATACCAGACAAGAAACACAAACTCAACGAGTTATACCAGACAAGAAACACAAACTCAACCAGTTATACCAGACAAGAAACACAAACTCAACCAGTTATACCAGACAAGAAACACAAACTCAACCAGTTATACCAGACAAGAAACACAAACTCAACCAGTTATACCAGACAAGAAACACAAACTCAACCAGTTATACCAGACAAGAAACACAAACTCAACCAGTTATACCAGACAAGAAACACAAACTCAACGAGTTATACCAGACAAGAAACACAAACTCAACCAGTTATACCAGACAAGAAACACAAACTCAACCAGTTATACCAGACAAGAAACACAAACTCAACGAGTTATACCAGACAAGAAACACAAACTCAACCAGTTATACCAGACAAGAAACACAAACTCAACCAGTTATACCAGACAAGAAACACAAACTCAACCAGTTATACCAGACAAGAAACACAAACTCAACGAGTTATACCAGACAAGAAACACAAACTCAACCAGTTATACCAGACAAGAAACACAAACTCAACCAGTTATACCAGACAAGAAACACAAACTCAACGAGTTATACCAGACAAGAAACACAAACTCAACCAGTTATACCAGACAAGAAACACAAACTCAACCAGTTATACCAGACAAGAAACACAAACTCAACCAGTTATACCAGACAAGAAACACAAACTCAACGAGTTATACCAGACAAGAAACACAAACTCAACCAGTTATACCAGACAAGAAACACAAACTCAACCAGTTATACCAGACAAGAAACACAAACTCAACCAGTTATACCAGACAAGAAACACAAACTCAACCAGTTATACCAGACAAGAAACAAACTCAGCCAGTTATACCAGACAGAAGCAACACAAGCTGAACCATTTATACCAGACACAGGCAACACAAAATTAAACATTTATTCCAGACAAGAAACAAAAAATGGCTTTAGATTCTTTTAAGAAATTTCTAAAAACCACATCGTCCCCAGTTTCTCTACACTAGTGTTGTTTTTATGGTTTATTCCATTTGTGAACTGTGATTCTTCGTCACCATTGATTTTTTTTTATTTCAAATCTTCAAAATGAATATTTATTCAACTTTTGTAGAGTCGTGGTCCCTTTACACTTACAGAACTCTCCTAGTGGGGTGTTACAAAGGTTACAAAGTCACTGGGAAAACAAGACATGTGCTGTGTGCGCATTTGGTAAGACGCATGTGACCATAATGCGACCACCAGGAAAATGTGACCAGTTGCGGCGACAGGAAAAGCAGGGAGGTGGATTTTCAATTTTTTAACAGATCACAGAGTGGAGGTAAGGAAGGTAGGTAAGTCTTGCTCCCTTCATGACGTCAAGTGATGCAAGGAGTATGACTTGATGAAGACAGTGACAGTCTGCTTGATCAAGAGTTATATGTAGGTTCCTTTCACAGCAGGTGCTTCTCACAGCAGACGATTCTCACAGCAGGTGCCTCTCACAGCATGTCCCTCTCACAGCAGGTGCCTCTCACAGCATGTCCCTCTCACAGCAGGTGCCTCTCACAGCAGGTGCCTCTCACAGCAGGTCCTCTCACAACAGGTGCCTCTCACAGCAGGTGCCTCTCACAGCAGCTCTCCTCTCTCACAGCAGGTGCCTCTCACAGAGGTTGCCTCCTCTCACAGCAGGTGCCTCTCACAGCAGGTGCCTCTCACAGTAGGTGCCTCTCACAGCAGGTTCCTCTCACAGCAGGTGCCTCTCACAGCAGGTGCCTCTCACAGCAGGTGCCTCTCACAGCAGGTGCCTCTCACAGCAGGTGCCTCTCACAGCAGGTGCCTCTCACAGCATGTCCCTCTCACAACAGGTGCCTCTCACAGCAGGTGCCTCTCACAGCATGTCCCTCTCACAGCAGGTGCCTCTCACAGCAGGTGCCTCTCACAGCAGGTGCCTCTCACAGCATGTCCCTCTCACAACAGGTGCCTCTCACAGCAGGTGCCTCTCACAGCAGGTTCCTCTCACAGCAGGTGCCTCTCACAGCAGGTGCCTCTCACAGTAGGTGCCTCTCACAGCAGGTGCCTCTCACAGAGGTCCTCTCAGCAGGGCCTCCACAGTGCCACGTGGTCCCACGCAGGTCCTCAGAGCAGGTTCCTCTCACAGCAGGTGCCTCTCACAGCAGGTGCCTCCCACAGTAGGTGCCTCTCACGGCAGTTGTCTGTCAAGCTAACAGATGTTAATTGCATCAGTAGAGTGTTTCACCCACCCACCTGTTGTGATGGTGACTCTACTCCCTGCGTGTAGAGTTCTCAGTAACCTCACTTTGACTTCATTGTCTCCAGAGGTGACTATATCAGCGGGCAGGTGAGTGATTAACCTAACCAGGTGGTAGGTGACCAGGAGGAAGCATTGGTGGTGGTGGTTACTAGGGACTGACTGCCACATATTGGCTATCGAAAATCGTTTTACAGGTGTGGGACATTAGCCATGTTATTCGTGAACATGGCTAGTGGTCCAGTGGACCCCCTGGCATGGTCCACTGGCCCAGGGGTGGGTACAACAGTGGGAGGAGTAACGACCGGGTATGCAACCACTTGTGTGGAAGAGAGGCAAGGGTATATGCACCAGGTGGCGTATATCCCTCAATGTATATACTGGTGGTATACAGGCAACATGGGGCATGTGCCCAATGACAGGTGGAGATATGTCCCACCTGTCAGCGGAAGACTGTGTGTGTGTGTGTGTGTGTGTGTGTGTGTGTGTGTGTGTGTGTGTGCATGATAACTATAGTAACTCTGTCATCTTAAAATTCTATAGAATCATTCTATGAGGCGTCAGAAACTATCATCAATGAGGTTCATGTAAACAGCTGAAGCAGCAGCAGTGTCTGTCACTGTAGTACCTGTGGTCCCTACCTGGTGATTCCTCTGAGAGGAGGCAGGTGAGAGGCATTCCTTGCAGGTGTTGCATTCACTGTGTTTACAAGACCAGGGTTAATTAGTGTGTTGGGTATAAGAGCTCATGGAGTGCACCAGGGTCATTAAAGTCCCACCTCGCCTCTACACCAGCATCAACAACACCTTCATTATTGATGTAGGAATCAATGTATACGCCTCGCACTGTATACATTATGGAAGATAAACTGGTTTTAGTGTTTACGAAATGAGAAATGCACGTTATCTCTCTCTCTCTCTCTCTCTATCTCTATCTCTATCTCTCTCTCACTATATATGAGGATGGGTGATGGGTGTGCTCTCCTCCCACCTTCACCCTGCCCATTCCTTCCCTTTCCCCACCTCCCTTTCCTTCCGTCTCCTGCCTCATCCCGTCCTTCTCCCTTCCTCCTCCCTTCCTTCTCCCTTCCATCTCCCTTCCCAACAAGATGCATTGTTCTGAGAATTTTATTACTGTAGCAATTAACGTGGTTTATGGTGGCTATATCTTGGCGTACTCGCCTATTTATCTTAGATGGGGGTCGAATCACGGGCTCTTGGCTCCCCCGGTTCTCAAGCCTCGTCACTGAAGACTACGTGAGCGCACTCGCCTGGTTGTGTTTGCAGGGGTCGAGTCTTGACTCCAGGCCCGGCAGGAAACCAGGTCATGGGGAATTGCTGGCTTCTGGCCGCTTGAAGCTTTTTGTACCTAGTGTTAAAGCTGGGTATGGAGTTTGTCGTTACTTCCACGTGCGTTGTCGGCTCCACGTCGGCGCTTTGTGTTATAAAATAGTTGCGACGTAAGTTGCATGTGTAGTGTCCTGAATGCTTTGTTTCTGACGCTTCTGAATATTGTGGAAGAAGAGGAGACATGATCACGATATACAGGATACTCCGAGGCATCGACGATGTAGAGAGGGAGTGACTACCGTGGTAAGGAACACGACTCGCTGAATACAAGGGAAAACAGGAAACTAAGATCAGCAAGACGAATGTAAGAACGATCTACCTAAGTGTGTGAGACTTGAACCACTGGAAGAACTTACGAATAGATAGAGTTGTTAGTTAGTTACCATTTTGTCTTAGGCACATGTCGATTACACACTATATATATATATATATATATATATATATATATATATATATATATATATATATATATATATATATATATATATATATAGGATGGGGTCCACCTCTGGTACAAATTGTGGGACCCATAGCCTCGGAGAAGTGGATAAAAGGCTTCAAGGAAGAATATTTGGATTTCTTCCTGATGCCATTTGAATATTCCACTTCTCCTACCACCCATCTTTTAATTTTTTTACCAATAGGTATGTTTTATTACATAATATGGTACAAAGATTTGAGAGATACATTGTTGATATAAAGATGGCATATACAGTACACGAGGTGAGAGATACATGTCTAGTACATATTGTTACATCTTTGTCACTGATTATAATGCGAAAATCTCATCCAGCTCTTCCGAGCTGGTGCGCGTGCCAGAATACAGCATGCATTACCCCTCTGAACAGCAGCGCTGAGTCGCTGGAACAGAAAACTAGCTGCCCTGGGATCCCTAGTTACCCTGTTGAGTCTTTTGCCCAGCTCCTTGAGGAACTTAGATGCACTCTTTCCCCATGAGCCAAGGGTCTCTGAGCCTATGGGAACAAACATATAATGATGGGCAAGTTCTCCATATTTTCTCGACTTCTGGGACTCCCTGAAGGTGGCAGCAGCCCCTCCTTCCTCCCTGGTGTACTGGAGATAGGTATCAGCCAAGGTAGATGCACATGTGTAGTCCCACACCACCTGCTTGCCGTCTGTCCAGGCTTGAAGGGTGATACCATCTGGACGCTTTTGGTTGCCATCAGATCTGCATAGTTGGGGTGGTTCCTTACTGCTGGGCATCCGGCTGTTGTGAGGCTCCTCTTGATAATGTTATTAACCTCTTCATGTCTTGCAATCTTTCCCTCGGATTTACGACACACAAGACCATGGTACCCGAATCGGTCTGCTGCTTCACTGCCACAAATACACCTGTGTTCGGCGAGAATAGGGGCGGCAAGTCGAAGGGCAACACCAATGCGGATGGTCTGTGGGTCGAGGCGTGTGCCAAGGCTGGAGTTGGGAACAGCCAAAGAAAGTCCCCTGCATGAGGAGCTCTCACTGCAAGTAGGCGGGCTCTATCCTTCCCTGACACACTCTGAAGCATTGCTGAGGCTATATTCTCTACTATTGGGCCATCCCAGTGCGACTGTTTGTAGTTGTTGGGGGAGCAGGCCTGGTTTCAGAGCCTGTTAGGTTATCCCAGATCCTGGCTCCATCAACGAACTTTTGGTCATGGATTCCAATCGTGTCCCTAAGATGTTCAGGGAGAATTGCTGCTACAAGCCCTCTGGATGCAATGCATGAAGACAGGAAAGCAGGTAGAGCAATCTGAGATGACTTGCGGACACCAATGCCTCCTAGTCTGACTGGGAGTGTAGCTTGGTCCCACTGCCCATCTTCTAGAGTAAGGTTAAGTACTTTAGTAAAGATCTGCCTCAGGATACTGTCATATTCGTGCAGTATAGGATTATCATATGAAGGAGCACATCTTAGGAAATATGTCAACCTGGGCAGACTCAAGCATTTTGTGAGGAGGTACAAGGCATCATGGGTGTCAAGATTGCCTATTCGTTGTTCCATTCTCCTCAATTCTTCCAGTTTCTTCCTGAGAATTGTGTCAATGGCATCTCTTCCCAGAGGTGCTCCAAGCAAGACACTATTAGTAGGGACAATGACTGTTGCTCCTGGTAGTTTTGATAGCACTGCATCTATCACTTGTTGATTGACTGATATGATTTCACATTTGGATGGATTCAGGATGAGACCCATTTCCTGTCCCTGTGTCATCACCTGTGTAAGATCATCTACAAGGGACTCCTTTGTACCTGCTAGTGTGCCATCATCCAGGAACCAGATGTTTAGCTCACTGGTCAGTCTTACTGTGATTTCCCTAACTGCTATACAGAAGAGAAATGGTGCGAGAGGGTCCCCTTGCTGGACACCCTCTGATGATGTGATTTCATGCTCTCCAAACAGGAGCATTGATTCCTTGCTATATCCAGCTGAAACAAAAGGGAAGAGACCTGGAAAATGTTCTTGTACAGCTGCTAATACTACGTCCCTTTTCAGGAGATTAAATGCATTCTTGAAATCTAATTTAACCACTGCATTGTCCTCAGGCAGGTTGTCGATATATGCCCTTGTTGCATGAACCGCTGCTTCACTTCCTTGAGAGACCCCAAAGCCAAGCTGGTTTGGTTGAAGCATGATGGCTGCCTCTGCGCGAATACTTCTGACAGCAGCTTTAGAAACGAGGCGGCGAAACGTGTTGCCCACTGCGATTGGCCTAATTCCTCCATCCTTCTTTTAAGGGCACAAAGTGATGCTCCAAAAAAGAAAGGTTTAATCTCGTCAGGAATCAGACCAGCCAAGGAATTGTTGACGAACCTTGTGATCTCTGACAGCAGTGTCTCTGCAATCTCCCCGATAACTGGATTAACCATTTCCTTTAAATGTTGTGGCCTTATTCCAGTGTAACCCCAGCAGAGCCGGAAGGGAATGACATTATTGCTTTGTAAATGTCCGAGTCTTGCACAATCAGTGGTTCCACAGTGGGGACAGAGGTGTTGGAACTGTTGGTACCCCTGGTTTCCCTGGCAGGGTGCTTTCCTCTAAGTGCTTCAGCAGTGTCAGTATCTCTGGGGGCAACTGTATCTTCACTGGTGATAATTCTGATTGCTCCCACTGTGTTGCCCTCTTCAATTTTCTTGCTCACTTGGACTCTGATTTTTCGCTGTCAGTGGAGTGAGTGGGGTTCTGCCTCTCCCATTTTTGTGTTGATGGGGAAGGGGAATGAGGTTATCAGCTCTAGGAAAGTCTCTTAAGGATTTAATGATCATTGAGGCTAGCCTCTTTCCCCTTCTTTCCGGCACAGCTAAGCAGACATTGCCAAAAAGTAGTAAGTTGTGCCATGCCTTGATGGTTGGTGGAGCATTTAGGATAGCAGAACCATCGTTTACTTTTATTAAGAGGTCTGTAAGTTTCCCAGCTGCGTGTGGACGGGCTGCTTTGGGAATATGTGTGAGTGTTCTGATACCTGTTGCTTTAATTGCTTCCAGGATATTATCTGATGAGATGAGATCTGTTGGAGTGGGTTCAGGTGCCTGAAGTGGCTCTGAGTCATCACTGTCCACAGGAGGACATCCTGAACCCGGGCAGCTGCCATGTTTACGGAGGAAACCATTAGAGTTGAGACAACGAAGCTGTAAACACGACCGACACTTGCCTCTCCTAGTATTGCCAGCCGTGCCATTTCCCTGGCTGCTTGCTTCCTCCTGACTGGCATTCATCTGGCTAGGTAGACTGTAGTGGAGTACGACATGCTGGGTGGTTAAGGTGCGTGGAAGGTAGTGAACTTGACCGTGGTGGCCTGGTAGGGCTTGAGGGGTGTCGCTGGGATTTGGGTGAGGGAGGCGCAGGTAGTTGGGTGGGGGAGGCGCAGTTTGTTGGGTGGGGGTCGCCAGGGAGAGGAGTGAGGGAGTACACTACACATGGATTTTGCACTCTATATATTGTTCACACTGTCTTACAATACACACAATACACACAACATTATTTGTTTTCCATGTACGTCATGAAAGATGTGGGTATGTGCACTGTTGAACACCAGTGTCTTCCTTCACCACCTACACACAGCGCCTCTTCCCTCTCCCCGTGGCGTGGGGAGGAGGCACTGGTCACTCCCTCGTTAACATTAACCACACATTGTTTTTCCATAACATATGTCTCTAATTATTCCATGCATCGACACGTAATCATTTCTAGGTTAACTGGAAGCATGGCGCATGGTGCTGGAGGTGATGTTTTTATGAGAGATTTCGAGGTTTGTAAAATATATATATATATATATATATATATATTATATATATATATATATATATATATATATATATATCACCATTGAGGTTTTGCTGTCACGTGACTAAAATCAGCTGATTTACACTTGTCGGCCATATTGGACGTGAGTTCGCACGAACCCTGTCCTTGATAAGCCGTGAGATAAACGCCTGTTTTTGTGTCTTTCTGCGGAAAACATTCTCTCTCTCTCTCTCTCTCTCTCTCTCTCTCTCTCTCTCTCTCTCTCTTTCTCTCTCTTCTGACATTCTAACCCCGATTACAAATATATATTACCCAATTAAGAAGTCTATCTCGTGATGGCAGTAATTAACGTTATTTAGAAAACCAGTCACCCAGAGAGAGAGAGAGAGAGAGAGAGAGAAAGAGAGCCAGAGAGAGAGAGACAGAGATAGATACAATGATTCTCATTCAGAATTTTTAACATGACATAAGGGTTGGAATTGATGGTGCGAGCTGAGGTGGTGCTGCGAGCTGAGGTGGTGCTGCGAGTTGAGGTGGTGCTGCGAGCTGAGGTGGTGCTACAAGCTGAGGTGGTGCTACAAGCGGCTATAAGCTCCGGTATCCGTCTTGTTGATCGTCTGTGAGACGGGATGCGATTCTCTCTCTCTCTCTCTTAAGTGATGTTCAAAGTTTGTGATCCTCCTTGAGACCATATAAAGGCAGGATCACTGGGAGGATCAGCCGGGATCCTACAGGAGTTATTGTGTTGAGTATGTTGCTACTTGCTGCGTCTCTTGTAGGCCGTGTAGATTGACTTTTGTACACGCACAGGCGCGCACACACACACACACACACACACACACACACACACACACACACACACACACACACATTACCACCCACAGTAAAACACTGGTTCTCACTCACCCACCCGCAAACACATACACTATCTCTCTCTCTGTCTCTCTCTCTCTCTCTCTCTCTCTCTCTGTCTCTCTCTTCTCTCTCTCTCTCTCTCTCTCTCTCTCTCTCTCTCTCTCTCTCTCTCTCTCTCTCTCCACTCATCTACCAAGCATAGAATGATACACTGACAGAGTTGAGGTTGCCCTCTCAACCCTTCAACTCTTATCAACACACACATTCAACCTTGCAACTGCTCGATGCACTCTGCAATAATTAATAAAATACTTACACTTCATCCCTAATTAGCCAGATTTAATTGCGAAATTTTAATAACATGAAAAGGTATTTAGGCTCCATTTTGTGTACCGCCACCTTATTAATGGTGGCCTGAAATTAGCCAGAAAGGTCAGAATGTCAGCTGGATATATCTAGATTTTCGACCTTAGCTGTAGCCTTTTATAATGTTCAGGATAGATACTCTGTGTTGTACATAAGTTTGTTATGAAGCCATGACTATTGTTCCATGGTACAAGTTGTATTGTACCATGTGTGTACACAGTAAACAAAGCTGCTTTGAAGCCTATCACTACACGAGGGTCATTTTAGATTGCATGTAATCAGTTGAAGCAAACTCTGAGTGTATATACAATTAGAGACATACATCTCTCGGTGTATACACACTCAGGTATACACCTCACAGTGTAGTGTGTATCCCGTGTTTGGGGGGAGCGTGGAAGGTGGTATGCCTGGGGCAGGATATAACAGGCTAGTCACACGAGTATATCCACGTAACCTGATATCCCGGTGCACTCAGATGCTCCTGATCACTCCAGAGCCAGCCATGACAACTGGTGATGTAGCAAGCAACACGTGTTGCTTGCTACATCAGCTGATACTGTCAGCTGATCATGGCAACATCAGCTGATCTCGGCCATTTTTACTTTTTATTTTTTTTCTAAATATGTCTTCACCATTAAACAATATGAAGAGTATTGAAACAATCAGAAGTAAACAGTCAATCTGACCCTCATATACTGTATGGTAAACAATCATTGTGATTGTTTAGTAAACAATCATCAGATGTGATGAAGTAAACATTGAGTCTCAAACTCGAGATATCAAACAATCTTTCAGATTGTTTAAGTGTTGGTGATTGTTTGACAGTTTGTGATTGTTTTAAGTAACATAATGAAATTAGGATCGTTTGTCATGATGATAGAAAACCCCGAGTGTGTGTATGTGTGTATATGTGTTTGTGTGTGTGTGTGTGTGTGTGTGTGTGAGTGTATGTATGTATGTATGTGGTGGTTGTATTTTCAACATTGAGGCCACATAAGTCTGACATAACAGCCTCTGCCCCTCCCTTTTTCCCCCTACACACCGGGCACATCTCCTGAGGCGCACATCAACCAAATAACTGCTGCAGCATATGGGCGCCTAGCAAACCTAAGAACAGCATTCCGACATCTTAATAAAGAATCGTTCAGGACCCTGTACACTGTGTACGTTAGGCCCATACTGGAGTATGCAGCACCAGTTTGGAACCCTCACCTAGCCAAGCACGTAAGGAAGCTAGAGAGAGTGCAAAGATTTGCAACAAGACTAGTCCCGGAGCTAAGGGGTATGTCCTACGAGGAGAGGTTAAGGGAAATCGACCTGACGACACTGGAGGACAGGAGAGTTAGGGGGGACATGATAACGACATATAAAATACTGAGAGGAATCGACAAGGTGGACAAAGACAGAATGTTCCAGAGATGGGACACAGCAACAAGGGGACACAGTTGGAAGTTGAAGACTCAGATTTATCACAGAGATGTTAGGAAGTATTTTTTCAGTCACAGAGTTGTCAGGAAGTGGAGTAGTCTGGGAAGTGATGTAGTAGAGGCAGGATCCATACACAGCTCTAAGAAGAGGTATGATAAAGCTCATGGAGCAGGAAGAGTTACCTAGTAGCGGGTAGTAAAGAGGTGGGGCCACGAGCTGTGAATCGACCCCTGCAACCACAACTAGGTGAGTACACACACACACACGAGTGTGTGTGTGCGCTAGAGGTGGTGACTATGGATGGCGTTGGATGTATGGATCCCTTCTGTGCTCCACATTCTATCTGCCGCCTAGCCTGCCACCCGCCGCCTAGCCTGCCACCCGCCGCCTAGCCTGCCACCCGCCATCCATGCAACAAACTCCACAACACAAGCGGCCACACTCACTCACACACTCACTCACACACTCACTCACACAAATACACACTCACACACACTCACACTCACACACATACACACTCACTCACACACTCACACTCACACTCACACTCAAACACTCACTCACACAAACACTAACTCACACTCACTCCTTATCAAGATACACTTCACACGTTTCAGTATCACAAAGTACATTTACATAGCCACGTCCCAGAGTACATGTACCACAACATCAGTGTACCACTACATCAGTGTACCACAACATCAGTATACCACAACCTCAGTGTACCACTACATCAGTGTACCACTACATCAGTGTACCACAACATCAGTGTACCACTACATCAGTGTACCACAACATCAGTGTACCACAACCTCAGTGTACCACTACATCAGTGTACCACAACATCAGTGTACCACAACATCAGTGTACCACTACATCAGTGTACCACAACATCAGTATACCACAACCTCAGTGTACCACTACATCAGTGTACCACAACATCAGTGTACCACTACATCAGTGTACCACAACATCAGTGTACCACTACATCAGTGTACCACAACATCAGTGTACCACAACCTCAGTGTACCACTACATCAGTGTACCACTACATCAGTGTACCACAACATCAGTGTACCACTACATCAGTGTACCACAACATCAGTGTACCACAACCTCAGTGTACCACCACATCAGTGTACCACAACATCAGTGTACCACAACATCAGTGTACCACTACATCAGTGTACCACAACATCAGTGTACCACAACATCAGTGTACCACTACATCAGTGTACCACAACATCAGTGTACCACAACCTCAGTGTACCACTACATCAGTGTACCACAACATCAGTGTACCACTACATCAGTGTACCACAACATCAGTGTACCACATCAGTGTACCACCACATCAGTGTACCACCACATCAGTGTACCACCACATCAGTGTACCACAACATCAGTGTACCACCAAATCAGTGTACCACTACATCAGTGTACCACAACATCAGTGTACCACTACATCAGTGTACAACTACATCAGTGTACCACTACATCAGTGTACCACTACATCAGTGTACCACAACATCAGTGTACCACAACATCAGTGTACCACCACATCAGTGTACCACAACATCAGTGTACCACCAAATCAGTGTACCACTACATCAGTGTACCACAACATCAGTGTACCACTACATTAGTGTACCACAACATCAGTGTACCACCAAATCAGTGTACCACAACATCAGTGTACCACCTCATCAGTGTACCACTACATCAGTGTACCACAACAATAGTACTACTACATCAGTGTACCACAACATCAGTGTATCACCACATAAGTGTACCACATCAGTGTACCACCACATCCGTGTACCACTATAACCAGGTACCACACTAACCAAGCAGTACAGTACCCATGTACCACCTGGGAGGTACACTTGTCTTCACTTCCTAATAGACCACTTTACACCACTTAAATGCCACTTAATCAGCACTTTAAACCACGTACACTACACTAGGGGGGGGGAACACGTGAGGGGAATACTGTAAACTCTTCTATATTTCTTTGTTTATGTCATGGAGATTTCTTTTTTTTTTTTATAATTGATGCCGCTGTTTACTTCCCGGTTGTTCTCTCGACACTTGAACTCTCAAACAGTAATGTTAATTATAATAATGATTGCAATAATGATAATTCCACTAATAATAATAATCTAATAACTGTAATAATAATAATAAATAAATATGATATTACCTATACTACTACTACTACTACTACTACTACTACTAATAATAATAATAATAATAATAATATTAATAATAATAGTAATAATAATAATAATAATAATAATAATAAATAATGATTATGATACTAATGCTACTACTACCAACAATAATAATAATAATAATCTTTATTTCTACAAGTACATGATACAATACAATATACATATATATATATATATATATATATATATAAATCTGTTTATCTGTTTATTTGTGTATATCTTTATCTATCTATGTATCTGTTTATTTGTGTATGCATGGTTATCGACCTATACATGTCTGTCTGTACATGTATATATCTGCTTAACAATTTGTCTACTTCATGTTTATCTGTCTATACATGTTCAGCTGCCTGTCCATGCACGTTTATCTTTCTATCTATCTATACTACGTGTTTATCTATCTGTTTATATAATTATATTTATATTATGAGTGATATGAGGCTCGTCTCTGTGTTTGTGTGTTTGACTTTGTTTATTTATGCATAATTGCTCCTCTGTGTGTTTGTTTGTTTCTGCGTGGGGGGGTCGAGGGGTTATCCCCTGGAGAGATGATGTGAGGTGATACGAGGGTGATGGGGTGATGTGAGGGTGATGGTGTGGTGATGGTGATGTGGGGTTGATAGGGTGGTGATGTGGGGTGATGTGGATGTGATTGGGTGGTGATGTGGAGTGATGTAGGGGTGATGTGGGGTGATGTAGGGGTGATGTGGGTGATGGAGGGTGATGTGGGGTGATGTAGGGGTGATGTAGGGGTGATGTAGGGGTGATGTGGGGTGATGTAGGGGTGATGTAGGGGTGATGTGGGGTGATGTAGGGGTGATGTGGGGTGATGTAGGGGTGATGTGGGGTGATGTAGGGGTGATGTGGGGTGATGTGAGGGGTGATGTAGGGGTGATGTGGGGTGATGTGGGGTGATGTAGGGGTGATGTGGGTGATGTGGGTGATGGGGTGATGTAGGGGTGATGTGGGGTGATGTAGGGGTGATGTGGGGTGATGTAGGGTGATGTGGGGTGATGTAGGGGTGATGTGGGGTGATGTAGGGGTGATGTGGGGTGATGTAGGGGTGATGTGGGGTGATGTAGGGGTGATGTGGGGTGGAGATATGGTGATACAAGACCAGTAATTCTACTGAACGTTCAGTAAATATCACTAGGTTATTATACTTGTTAAATTCATTATTAATTTCTGGCGCCGAGGTGTTAAAATTCTTTATTTTTAATTGTCAATAAATAGCAATTAGGATGCGTTTAAAATGTTATATTAATATAGGCTGAAAATCCGCTATTTTTGCTCTTTTCGGGCGTTTTAATTTTTTTTGGAAGGTAGCGGCGCGATGGGAAATTGATAATGCCATGGGCATTGATTTTTAAGTGGACAGCTGGAGGGTAAAAACAAAAGTTACATATATGGGATAATTTGGTAAATAAGCGCTGACTTTAGCGCAATATTTTTAAGCTGGCGTTTGCAACGCTGGTGGTGCCAGCCAGCTGTTGGACCGACTCCAGTGCGTCTGCGCTGGCAACACTGCCCGGAAAGTTGGCTTCTAATTTTCACGATCTCAATTATAACACATCCACTCCATTATAATCTTAAATCCCAGCATTAAAACATAAAAACCACATGTACGCACGCGTTTGAAATACAAATGTACTTGTTTTTCCACCCCTACTGAGGAGAGATGGAATTTTTTGGCGGAGGGAAAATTTTCGCGGAGGCAGGGTTGAGCCGGGATAAAATGTTCATAAGTGAACTGACCTTCAACGGGGGTGGACCTACGCTCCCCCTCTCTCCCTGGCCAACACTCTGGCCACTCTTGTGCCCCAGAAATGCTAATACAGTGAATACCAGTGCTGAGTATTATGTAAAAGGAATCTTTTAAGAGGATCTAACCCCCCACTCCCCTTTTAGTTCAGTGAAAAAAGGGAAAGGGGAGGAGGAGGCAAAGAGAGAATGTATTTTATTAAAAGCTGATAATCTCTAGTGTTTAGAAGCTGTTGTTGGTGCTAATACTTTATACTCCTCTGCTGTATTAAGGTCCCTTAACCCCCAGTCCCTGGTGGTGTGCGTGTGTGTGTATGGTAGGGCCTGACCTGCACCCCCACCCCCCAGACCGTGTTTTGAAAAGGGCAGAATAATGGCCACTGGATCTACCATGGACACTTCCCTGCTGCTGCTGCAGCCTAACAACTACTACTGAACACTCAGGTCAGTAAGTCAGGCAGTCAGTAAGTCAGTCAGGTAGTCAGAAAGTCGGTCAGGCAGTTAGTCAGTCAGGCAGTAAGTCAGTCAGTCAGGCAGTTAGTAAGTCAGTCAGGCAGTAAGTCAGTCAGGCAGCAAATCAGTCAAACAGGCAGTAAGTCAGTCAGGCAGTAAGTCAGTCAGTCAAGCAGTTAGTAAGTCAGTCAGGCAGTAAGTCAGTCAGTCAGGCAGTAAGTCAGTCAGGCAGTAAGTCAGTCAGGCAGTAAGTCAAGCAGTTAGTAAGTCAGTCAGGCAGTTAGTAAATCAGTTAGTTAGGAAGTCAGTAATTCAGTCAGTCAGTCAGTAAGTCATTGAATCAGTTTAGGCACAGGTCCACATTAGGTACAATTATCATATATAAGAGGAATGAAGGCAGACATGGACCACAGTGCAAATAAGTCACAGACTTATTTTTGGGTTATCCTGGGTAATTTATACACATGTTACTATGCAAAACAACCAGAGAAAGAGTTGAATGATAGCTCTAGGACTTTCGTGTTGCACTCAACAAATCAGGAGCTTGCAATGTTGCAACAAATCAGGAGCTTGCAGTGTTGCAGAAATTAGTAGGAAGTCCAGATAGATTAGTTGAGGGGAATGTTCTAGGTCAACCTAGAACGTTTCTCCCTCAACTAATCAGCTTGGCCTTCCTACTCATTTTTGAAACATTGCAAGCTCCTGAGGATTTGCTGATTGCAACACGAAAGGCCTAGAGCTATCATTCAACACCCCCTGCGGTTGTTTTGCATCTTGTATCGCTTGTCCGCGATTATTGCGCATGTCACTATGCATGATAATTTGTGTAACTGTATTTATGTATATACCTAAATAATCTACTTACACTACACCAGGCCTACTGACCCACACGTGGCAGGTCCTTCTCAAACCCAACACCACTGAAAACATAGTCGCCCAACCCATTATCAATGTTACACAAGGAATAAGCATTGATAACCACATTAACTCATGTGCAAATCCCACTCACATCCAGTCCCTCTCACTCATGTATTTATCTAACCTATATTTGAAGTTGCAGACGCTCTTAGCTTCAAGTGACCCTAGTAATATATATTGCAAATGGTAACATATGTTTGGATCACATAGGATAATGAATTAGACACTTGTGCAACACTTTGGGTCATCTTTTACTGTGGAAACGTTTCTCCAGCCAGTGACTTCCTCAGTCCAATACAGAGAAGAATGATGAAGACCAGAAGGAGTTTGAGGTAATCAGTCCCTCAGCCGCTGGTTGGCGAGATGTTGCCACACTGAAGATACCCAAGTGTTGCACCGTTGTCTTATCTTCCTGTCGGTTCTCTGTTATCTATAAATCACCTAGGATAATACCCCCTCCCCAGATAAAGGTTAGATAAAGTGACTTTTTTCTCAAGACTGAGGGACTGATTACCTCAAACTCGCCCTCATTATCACCGTTCTTCTCTGTATTGGACTGAAGAAGCCACTGACTGGCTTCTACCTACCACAGGTACACATAAGTACAAGTATCATACATAGTAGCATGTGTAAATTACCCAGGGTACCAGGCAGTTGTGATGGTACTACTAGTGGGTACCAGGCAGTTGTGATGGTACTAATAGTGGATACCAGGCAGTTGTGATGATACTACTAGTGGGTACCAGGCAGTTGTGATGGTACTACTAGTGGGTACCAGGCAGTTGTGATGGTACTACTAGTGGATACCAGGACAGTTGTGATGATACTACTAGTGGGTACCAGGCAGTTGTGATGGTACTACTAGTGGGTACCAGGCAGTTGTGATGATACTACTAGTGGGTACCAGGCAGTTGTGATGATACTACTAGTGGGTACCAGGCAGTTGTGATGGTACTACTAGTGGGTACCAGGCAGTTGTGATGATACTACTAGTGGGTACCAGGCAGTTGTGATGATACTACTAGTGGGGACCAGGCAGTTGTGATGGTACTACTAGTGGGTACCAGGCAGTTGTGATGGTATCAGCATAGTCGTAAAACTGAGCTTACTCACTGGTATCGTCCCATCACTAACACTAGACAGGTCTTTTCTCTGAGGGGAAAAAGGCACAGCTCTGAGTTTTCTATATTTCGTCTCTGACAATAAGTCTCAATTTTGTAGCTCATGAGACCAAAGTTTTCTGTTAGACGGAGCTGTCAGTTCCGTTATCCACACCTCCACAAGGTCTCTCATAGTTATCCAGACCTCCACAAGGTCTCTCATAGTTATCCAGACCTCCACAAGGTCCCTCATAGTTATCCACACCTCCACAAGGTCCCTCATAGTTATCCACACCTCCACAAGGTCTCTCATAGTTATTCACACCTCCACAAGGTCCCTCATAGTTATCCACACCTCCACAAGGTCCCTCATAGTTATCCACACCTCCACGAGGTCCCTCATAGTTATCCACGCTTCCACAAGGTCTCCTCGAGGTTCATCCTAGTTATCCACATTTACACAAGGTCCCTCATAGTTGTCTACACTTCCACAAGGTCTCCACAAGGTCCCTCGTAGTTGTCTGCACTTCCACAAGGTCCCTCGTAGTTGTCCACACTTCCACAAGGTCTCCACAAGGTCCCTCGTAGTTGTCTACACTTCCACAAGGTCTCCACAAGGTCCCTCGTAGTTGTCTACACTTCCACAAGGTCTCCACAAGGTCCCTCGTAGTTGTCTGCACTTCCACAAGGTCTCCACAAGGTTCCTCATCGATTTTTCCAAGGCTGGTGTCTGACTTCTCTCAACACACGTTAGTTAACTGTTTATCCTGTTTATCCCATTTATCCTGTCTTACACTTATTCTTTATTCCAAGACTGCTAGGTTCCCATTTATTATAAGTTTCTTTATTTACATGATCTTAGGGTGAGTCTCTGTATGTAGAACTGTGTTGTATGTTTACTTATGCCCATGATGGGTTATCATGGGTTATCTTAGGTTATCATGGGTTATCTTAGGTTATCATGGGTTATCTTAGGTTATCATGGGTTATCTTAGGTTATCATGGGTTATCTTAGGTTATCATGGGTTATCTTAGGTTATTATGGGTTATCTTAGGTTATTATAAGTTATCATGGGTTATCTTAGGTTATCATGGGTTATCTTAGGTTATCATGGGTTATCTTAGGTTATTATAAGTTATCATGGGTTATCTTAGGTTATCATGGGTTATCTTAGGTTATTATAAGTTATCATGGGTTATCTTAGGTTATAAGTTATCATGGGTTAACTTACGTTATCATGGGTTATCTTAGGTTATAAGTTATCATGGTTTATCTTAGGTTATTTTAGGTTATCATGGTTTATCTTAGGTTATTTTAGGTTATCATGGGTTATCTTAGGGTATAAGTAATCATGGGTTATTTTAGGTTAATTTATGCATCATGAATGCAGATTTTGTATTTAGGGAATATAAGGTCAATTAAACCTTAATGTTTGTGTACTAAAATATCTCTGTTGTTCTGGAATGAAGATTGTTATTGTTGTTATTATTATTATTATTATTATTTTTTAATTACCCTCAGTGTTGTTATTTTTGTTATTATCACCACCGTAACAACCACCACCACTAACATCACCAATATTGTGATCACTACCAACACCACTACCACTTCAGTCACCATCATCACTACTGCCACCACCACCATTACCACCACTACTACCACACCACAACCACCATCACCACTACCACCACCACCACCACATAATACCAGGTGATTGGATGGCCCAGCATGGAGAGCCACAGTGCACATTAAAAACAGAGACCCAGTAATATACGTGTTAAAAACTGCATCCTGGGGCGCCTCCCCCCCCACACACACACTCACACGTTCACTGCTTGTGGGAAAAAAAAGTATTTTGAGACGTGAAGGTATTAAACGTGAAATATGCACGCAGAGCTGACGTACAGCTTATGCTGAGGACCTTGCTTACAGCTTATGCTGAGGACCTTGCTTACAGCTTATGCTGAGGACCTTGCTTACAGCTTGTGCTGAGGACCTTGCTTACAGCTTGTGCTGAGGACCTTGCTTACAGCTTGTGCTGAGGACCTTGCTTACAGCTTGTGCTGAGGACCTTGCTTACAGCTTATGCTGAGGACCTTGCTTACAGCTTGTGCTGAGGACCTTGCTTACAGCTTGTGCTGAGGACCTTGCTTACAGCTTGTGCTAAGGACCTTGCTTACAGCTTGTGCTGAGGACCTTGCTTACAGCTTATGCTGAGGACCTTGCTTACAGCTTGTGCTGAGGACCTTGCTTACAGCTTGTGCTGAGGACCTTGCTTACAGCTTGTGCTGAGGACCTTGCTTACAGCTTGTGCTGAGGACCTTGCTTACAGCTTGTGCTGAGGACCTTGCTTACAGCTTATGCTGAGGACCTTGCTTACAGCTTGTGCTGAGGACCTTGCTTACAGCTTGTGCTGAGGACCTTGCTTACAGCTTGTGCTGATGACCTTGCTTACAGCTTATGCTGAGGACCTTGCTTACAGCTTGTGCTGAGGACCTTGCTTACAGCTTGTGCTGAGGACCTTGCTTACAGCTTGTGCTGAGGACCTTGCTTACAGCTTATGCAGAGATAAGTGTGTTGTGGGGTTCTTTTCATAGATTTGGTAATATAACAGACGATGAGCTTGGTTTTTGGTAGCGTTTAATGAGGCGTTGGAATATATGGGAGCTGAGAGCCTATGCCTGTGTCCGCCTGCTAGGCCTACTCGGATGGTACTGACTACTAGGGCTGCCCGGCACTGGGGCATTCAAAAGGCAGGCCTATCATTGGCTAACACAAGTCACATGGTAATCACGTGAACAGCTATGGCGCAGCCGTTAGAAGTACGAACCGTACATAAGTAATAACAGTGGCACTGGGTGAGTAAGTCAGATAAATAGACATGAACAGACACAAAATATAGCATTGATGGAGGTATTGGCTGAGATCTAAGTGTTTGTACACGAAAATCACTTCCTATGAAATCAAAACACTCTGCAGGAGATGCAACCGCGCCACGAGTACATTGAGAGACAACACAGTAAGTGTCCGGGGCCCAACACTGTTCAACTGCCTCTCAGCATACATAAGGGGAATTACCAATAGACCCCTGGCTGTCTTCAAGAAGGCACTGGACAGGCACCTAAAGTCAGTACTTGACCAGCCAGGCTGTGGTTCGTACATCAGTTTGCGTGCGGCCAGCAGTAACAGCCTGGTTGATCAGACCCTGATCCACCACGAGGCCTGGTCTCAGACCGAGCCGCGGGGGCGTTGACCCCCGAAACCCTCTCCAGATATACTCCAGGTATCCTAGCGGTGATACACGCTGTACAGGTTGGGACAATAACAGAATCAACACAAGTGGAGACCTTGGAGGCATTGAAAGCGAAAGTCAAGGTAAGAAAACCAGAGTCGAGAAGGTTAAGATTAAATAAAATAAGGAAAGAGAGGATGAAACAAGGCAGTAGAGAATGTGAGAGAGGAAGCACTTAGAGGAAGAGAGACAGTTGAGAGTCATGGATAATAAAACAGATGTCTGCAGGTGATGGTATTGCGTACTACAGTGTGTGTGTGTATGTTTGTAAACACAGAAGATATGTAACACTCTGCACTTGACGTGCCTGTGATATGCCTGTGATTGGTGGTGAGAGTTTTCCTGTAGTCAAAAAGCAGGGGGTGCAGTGGGCATAATAAGGGAACACTATCAACATTCGTGGCCTCAGATTATTCAACATCTTACCAGAAGATATCAGAGACACTGCTGGAACCAGTGTAGAAGTCTTCAAGAGGAAACTGGACAAGTATCTTCACCAGGTGCCAGATCAACTAGGCTGTGATGGATATGTGGAAGCGGGCCTCCAGCAGCAACAACCTGGTTGACCAGGCTAGCATCAGACGAGCCTGGCCCGTGGCTGGGCTGCAGGGAGTAGGAAAACTCTCGAAACTCATCAAAGGTATATCAAAGACAAAGATATGCACGAAGGGAACATGTAGACATTGTGAGATACAAGTATCCAGAACCCACACAATGCCTAAACATTCTAACATAGGTCATGCAAATGCTTAACATTCTAACATAGGTCATGCAAATGCTTAAACATTCTAACATAGGTCATGCAAATGCTTAAACATTCTAACATAGGTCATGCAAATGCCTAAACATTCTAACATAGGTCATGCAAATGCCTAAACATTCTAAAATAGGTCATGCAAATGCCTAAACATTCTAACATAGGTCATGCAAATGCCTAAACATTCCAACATAGGTCACGCAAATGCCTAAACATTCTAATATGTCACGCAAATGCCTAAACATTCTAACATAGGTCATGCAAATGCCTAAACATTCTAACATAGGTCACGCAAATGCCTAAACATTCTAACATAGGTCACGCAAATGCCTAAACATTCTAACATAGGTCATGCAGATGTTTAAACATTCTAACATAGGTCACGCAAATGCCTAAACATTTTAATATGTCACGCAAATGCCTAAACATTCTAACATAGGTCACGCAAATGCCTAAACATTCTGATAAAAGTCAAACGCCGCCTTGAAGAAAGATGGACATTTTACCATTCTGAAATGTGTAAAAACAGTCTTGAGGGAAAAATATGTTATGGGCAAGAGTGTCCATTTTGTCAAGTAAGAGACACTAAAAAAGATACAAACCTGCGCGTTTTTTTAGGCGTAAAGAGGAAGAAAGACAAGAGAGACGCAACTGTCAGAGACTAGCGAGAGACAGGTAACAATATGAAGAGACAGTATGTGTGAGAGAAGGTATTCAGCGGATTTAGCAAGAGCACTTGCACCAGCCAACACCAGCAGATATGAACCTGCTACCAGTAGATATCAACCTGCTACCAGTAGATATCAACCTGCTACCAGCAGATATCAACCTACTACCAGCAGATATCAACCTACTACCAGCAGATATGAACCTGCTACCAGTAGATATCAACCTGCTACCAGTAGATATCAACCTGCTACCAGCAGATATCAACCTACTACCAGCAGATATCAACCTGCTACCAGCAGATATCAACCTGCTACCAGTAGATATCAACCTGCTACCAGCAGATATCAACCTACTACCAGCAGATATCAACCTACTACCAGCAGATATCAACCTACTACCAGCAGATATCAACCTACTACCAGCAGATATCAACCTACTACCAGCAGATATCAACCTACTACCAGCAGATATCAACCTACTACCAGCAGATATCAACCTACTACCAGCAGATATCAACCTACTACTAGCAGATATCAACCTACTACTAGCAGATATCAGAAATAATGTTGGAATAAGTGTAGAAATTTCCAAGCGGAAACTGTATCACTCACTACCTCCGCCAAGTGCCAGATCAACCAGGCTGTGATGGATATATGGGCCAATAACAGCCTGGTTGAACAGGCACCCAACAAGGAAACACACACACACACACACACACACACACACACACACAACACACACACACATACATACACACACGTGTAAGTGTAGACGAGGGAATATAAATATACTGATTTCTGGTAATTAAACGTGAAGTGTGTGTGTGTGTGTGAGTGTGGCTTCAGTACCTGGTCAGTGCTGCTGTGTTGGCGTCAGCGGCTGATGGTGACGGTGTCAGCGGCTGACAGCAGCAACGGCAGCAGTCATATCATCCGCTGGGTCAGCATATTATAAACCATAGGGCATCCTCATATATACCATTTCTATATGTTTCACACATTATATTCACTCTTCTTCTCTCTCTCTCTCTCTCTCTCTCTCTAACTATTTGTTATTTCATTTAAGGTAATGTTACCGCTTAACATTTACACAGCGTTGTATACCTTCACGTATCTGTATAATATATTGATTTATAAACACACATTTGTATAGTGTGGTGGCACAGCAGTATATATAAACACATTTGTATAGTGTGGTGGCACAGCAGTATATATAAACACATTTGTATAGTGTGGTGGCACAGCAGTATATATAAACACATTTGTAAAGTGTGGTGGCACAGCAGTATATATAAACACATTTGTATAGTGTGGTGGCACAGCAGTATATATAAACATTTGTATAGTGTGGTGGCACAGCAGTATATATAAACACATTTGTATAGTGTGGTGGCACAGCAGTATATATAAACACATTTGTATAGTGTGGTGGCACAGCAGTATATATAAACACATTTGTATAGTGTGGTGGCACAGCAGTATATATAAACACATTTGTATAGTGTGGTGGCACAGCAGTATATATAAACACATTTGTATAGTGTGGTGGCACAGCAGTATATATAAACACATTTGTATAGTGTGGTGGCACAGCAGTATATATAAACACATTTGTATAGTGTGGTGGCACAGCAGTATATATAAACACATTTGTATAGTGTGGTGGCACAGCAGTATATATAAACACATTTGTATAGTGTGGTGGCACAGCAGTATATATAAACAGTTGTATAGTGTGGGGCACAGCAGTATATATAAACACATTTGTATAGTGTGGTGGCACAGCAGTATATATAAACACATTTGTATAGTGTGGTGTCACAACAGTATATATAAACACATTTGTATAGTGTGGTGGCACAGCAGTATATATAAACACATTTATATAGTGTGGTGGCACAGCAGTATATATAAACACATTTGTATAGTGTGGTGGCACAGCAGTATATATAAACACATTTGTATAGTGTGGTGGCACAGCAGTATATATAAACACATTTGTATAGTGTGGTGGCACAGCAGTATATATAAACACATTTGTATAGTGTGGTGGCACAACAGTATATATAAACACATTTGTATAGTGTGGTGGCACAGCAGTATATATAAACATTTGTATAGTGTGGTGGCACAGCAGTATATATAAACACATTTGTATAGTGTGGTGGCACAGCAGTATATATAAACATACGGTATATATACTGAGACTCAGATGATTTTTATGTTGTTCTCTTTCCCATTGTGTCTTTCCTAATGTATTTTGTTTATAAATAAGTTCCCACACACACACACACACACACACACACACACATACACACATATTTTTACTAGAGAGTGTTTTTGTCTCATTTATGTGCAGTATAAATATCTGTGAGTGTGGTATATGCGGTGTGAGTAGCTTTAAGAGTGAGTATGATCACTAGTCTCACTTAGCATACTTCATGAGATCATCTTGCATGCTGGTGTGAATTTAATGTGAATAGTGTCTCCTGTGATGTTGGTATTGGTAGTAGTGGTGGTATTGGTAGTAGCAGTGGTGGTGGTGGTAGGGGATGTAGCTGGGGTGGTGAAGGCAGTATGGAATGGGCGTAGAATGCGTAGATGGTCGTTATTACACAGCTAAGGTTGAGGTCAACCTCACTTACTGGACTATCACCATAATTTTTAAAAGGGTGGACCGGTAAGCCAGCGGAAGGCCTCGGTCAGATGACCAAAAGCTCCAACCCTGGGTCATTATCTAAGACCCGCGTCAGGAAACACTTTTCCAGTTTCCTGACAAACCTTCCCTAACTTAACCTACCACACCTCTTTGTGCCTAGCATCCCGGGTCACCCAAGTTCTTCCTTACCACTGATTCTACTTTGAAGAGTTGGTCTAGTACAGGTGATGCGACCCACAGTATTCACCTCCTCCGTGGTTACCTAAACGTGTTGTTAAACGTAGCCAGGGTAGACCAGCTAGCACTTAACAGCCGAATGAATCATCGTGTGAGTTATGATTCGTATCAGGAGAGACAGTTTCTCCTGACCGACATAACATTACCAAATATGTAATTTCTTTTACATTTATCGGCGGTTTTTGATGATAATGGTGAGCAGTCACTTTCCCCCTGAGATACAACACAGTCTTGGTAATGAAGACCTAGTATTGATATTCAAGACTTGGTGCTGAAAACCTGGTGGTCAGTACCTGGTACCTAGTAAATACCTGATAGTAATGACCTAAGCGGCGTGCCAGCTAATAGTGTAATAGGATAAACAACCTCCAGTAGGATAAACAAAAGCAGTCTTGCAAATGTACTGGAACCTTTTACGTCTGAAAGAATTCAGTTTAAGGGGAGTTAACTCAGGCTTACGTAGAGGTGAACTAGTTTTGTTTACTCCGCCTTCACCTAAGTTTACTCACAGGGTATCCCATTATTACAAGTTTACTTACGAACACAGCTGTCAGGAAGGTGTTACGAACACAGCTGTCAGGAAGGTGTTACGAACACAGCTGTCAGGAAGGTGTTACGAACGAAGTTGACACTTGTCACGAAGAATATTTTGCTGGTTTCCGAATCTTCTCACTGACTTTAAAAGTTTTACTTTTGAGATGAGGACGTTGTTGTGGTGTCAGTGAAGGGCCGGATACCCGTGTTACGCCTGTGAGAGGCTTCGAGGGTTCTACCTCTGGTCTAGGATCGGGCCACAGGGGGCGTGGAACCGTGAAAGAGAAACCCTCTACAATCTACATTTTAACGTGACGAGGGAAACCTCTCTCTCTCTCTCTCTCTTTCTCTCGCGTTTAGAGGCCAGAGCCCAGATTTCCTCTTTGTTAGAAATCATCGCGGCATGAAGGCAGTGTGAAGTCACACCGGTGATGTTCTTGTGAGAACAGCTGCAGTGAGAGAGAGAGAGAGAGAGAGAGAGAGAGAGAGAGAGGGGGGGGTAAGAATGAGAGGGTTCAGGCAAGCGAAGTAAGAAAAAGACCACAGAACTGAGCAGGAAGAGGCTTTAGAAATAGCCCACTATCCGGAGACATGAGGCATCAAGCAGAGACATGAGGCATCAGCCAGAGATGCAAGCCAACCAGAGACATGAGACATCAACCAGAGATTTGAGACATTAACCAGATACGTGAGACATCAACCAGAAACATGATATATCAACCAGAGACATGCGCCAGAGAGAGAGAGAGAGAGAGAGAGAGAGAGATTGCACAAACCGTGGACAGTTTTCTTCAACAGAATGGGGACTAAGAAGGTCACCTGACATGACTACAATGATCTGCATCACAAGTTGCTTTCAATATAGTATGTCACTGATATCAGCTATGGTCTGTATAAGTTGTATCATGTACTTGTAGAAATAAAGATTATTATTATTATTAAGCTGGCGTCTCAATACCTTTACTGAGGTATTAAAAACTGATGAGTAAGACACCTGCTCCAGTGGGCTATCTTTATTTACCATACAAGCTTCTCACCTGAAACTGCAGGTCTCATCAGTAGAACACAGAGACGAATTAAAGTCTGGGAGACGGCAAAGGAGGTAATCAGTCCCTCAGCCTGGAGTATAGTATTATGTCTTAGTGTTAAACATAAGTGTCTTAGTCCTCCTCTGAAAGACTTGTGTGATACGTGATCGTTGTTGCTACTGGTTTGCGTGTTGCTAGTTTACTGGCGCCCTCGTTGCGAGAAGCTGCGTCTGCGCTTTTAATAAGACTTCCGGGATCTTGCCTCAGTCTACGCTCCTTCTCAAAGAACATTTTAAGTACTTGTGCTTTCTTCACGAAACCCATTCTGTGTGCTGGAATATGGCAGGAAACACCCCCATTCTGTGTGCTGGAATATGGCAGGAAACACCCCCATTCTGTGTGCTGGAATATGGCAGGAAACACCCCCATTCTGTGTGCTGGAATATGGCAGGAAATTCCCCCCTTCTGTGTGCTGGAATATGACAGGAAACACCCCCATTCTGTGTGCTGGAATATGGCAGGAAATTCCCCCATTCTGTGTGCTGGAATATGACAGGAAATACCCCCATTCTGTGTGCTGGAATATGGCAGGAAATTCCCCCATTCTGTGTGCTGGAATATGGCAGGAAACACCCCCATTCTGTGTGCTGGAATATGGCAGGAAATTCCCCCATTCTGTGTGCTGGAATATGACAGGAACTCCCCAATTCTGTGTGCTGGAATATGGCAGACAGTTAAATGTGAAACTCACTTGGAGATAAAATGGAATCAATAAATAAGATATAAGGGGGCTATAATATTTATGCCTCTATCTGAGGTCCTCTTCATTTGGGCAGCACACGCTGTTGTTGTTATACACTATTATGGATGTTTTATATAACAAAAAACACCACCCCTGCCCTCCCTTCCCCTTTTTGTCTCAGTATGGTGCTCCACTACTCTCAAACTCCCCTCATCTACCTCCTTCCCCTCGAGGATATAATCACTACCACCCTCACGTCCCCTCCCTCTCTGGGAGACCACAACCCCCACTCTCATGTTTCCCTCCCTGTGGAGGAGGGGGAGGTGCCAGGGAGGGATAGTGCTGACTCCCTCTCACACGTGAATTTTAAGGGGAGGTGCCTAGGAGGGGAGCGAGGGGTCGTGCTTCACCCCACACGTGAATGAAGGGGAGTTGCTAAGGAGTGGGTGAGGGGTCGTGCTTCACCCCACACGTGAATGAAGGGGAGTTGCTAAGGAGTTGGTGAGGGGTCGTGCTTCACCCCACACGTGAATGAAGGGGAGTTGCTAAGGAGTTGGTGAGGGGTCGTGCTTCACCCCACACGTGAATGAAGGGGAGTTGCTAAGGAGTTGGTGAGGGGTCGTGCTTCACCCCACACGTGAATGAAGGGGAGTTGCTGAGGAGTGGGTGAGTGAGTCGTGCTGTCGTCCCTTCACAAGCATGTTGAAGAGTCTTAGTCCCCTTACACTTAGTTATCTCTTACCTTCACAAGGGTGTTGAAGAGTCTTAGTCCCCTTACACTTAGTGAGTTATCTCTTAGTCTTCTCTTTGTATCCCGTTTGTCATTGGGGAAATTCTACACCGTCTGCTTTTCTAGTGAATTATTCCGGTGTGCAGATTTGGGACCAATCCCTCCATAATTTTCCAGCAATAGATTATGAGGTATCTTTCTCGCCAACATTCCAGGGAGTACAGTTAAAGGTACTTACACGTTCCCAATAATTTAGATGTTTGACTCAATATATATACCAGCAGTTTAACTTTTTTATTCCCTATTTTTTTCCATATCGAAGTAACTGAAATTTGTCTTTATTAAACATTTTTTTTTTTGCGGTCCACTAGAAGACTTGGTTGTAGGTGTGGTCATGGACCGGCTGCGGGGGCGTTGTCCCCCCTAAACACCCCCCAGGTAAGGCTCGCTAAACCCGCAGTGACCGTCACTTATACAACGTCTAGTATCGTCTGTAATGAATGATACAGTTGTATGAAATGAGAAGTATGGCGAGTACTGTGTCTTGAGCAACAGTGCTTTTCACTGTAGCAGCTCCTGACTTTACTGTGTTCACTGATATAACTTAGGTCCGATTTATTAAGAAGCTATAAGTTCATCTGCTCAGTTTTCCAATAGTTTGTTTCCAGGCGCATTTTGTGTGCCATGGCACCATGATGGCACTAGTCAAAGGCCTTCCCTAAGTCTGTGTATTCTACATCTACATTCTGCTTGTCTTCCAGTGCATCCAAGACCATGTCATAGTAGGTAGGTAAGGTTCGTCAGGATACAGGACAAGTGTTTCCTGACGCGGGTCTTAGTCAGGTGATGACCCACCGTTGGAGCTTTTGGTCATCTGACCGAGGCCTTCCGCTGGCTTACCGATCCACCCCTTTAAAAATTATGGTCCGAGCTATGACCATTTTTTATACCATGTCATAGTGTTCCAGGAGTTGTGAGAGGCAGGAGCGACCTGCTCTAAAAACCATGTTGCTGTTGGTTGTGCAATTGTGATCCCGTGTTGAGCAATCTTGATGCTCAACACCCTTATAATGTGCAAGTCATGAGTCTTTGCAACATATAATTATAATTATTTTATGTATATTTAACAATATTTTAGGTTGAGAGAGAGAGAGAGAGAGAGAGAGAGTATACACACTGAGATATACACTCAAGAGGTACACACCACTCGGTGTATAAACACAATATACACCTCTCTGTCGATGTATATATGTGGTGTAGGTAGTCAGATCAACGTCTGAGTGCCCTGATAATCAACACATTCTCTTGATTTTCGTAATGATCGTGATTTACTAATTCATGTCCGGTATGTGTTTAATAGCGCAGTAACTGCATCACAAGGCAAATTACATTACCACGATTACATTGAAGTGCGATATTGATTTTGCAAGGGATGAAGGGTGGGTGATTTCGGTCTGCTTGCAATAACAGTCACCAGCTGCCGCAGGACATGATAACCCCAGCTGCTTTGCTGGGTTTTATGCGTGGGTGTGGGTGTGGTCAGCCAGGTTGTTACTGTGATAGTTGTTGGTGGTGGGGATGGTTGTGGTAGGGGTGGTAGGGTGGGTGGTGGAGCCTGCACCAGACAGGCTCCAGCGATCCCCACAGAAAGAGCATAAACTGTGTCTGATGTGTAATCCTGATATATGTGTGTGTCTATGTTTGAGTGTATATATGTGTATGTACATATTCTCATTCTCTCTCTCTCTCTCTCTCTCTCTCTCTCTCTCTCTCTCTCTCTCTCTCTCTCTCTCTCTCAACAGTACAAGGTTACAGTAATTGAAGAACAGGTTGCAGGATTGTGGTGCAGGAGACCAGGAATACCCAGCTATTGATTGTTGAATCCTCCGGAACACTTGAAGATGCTGCTATCTTGCTGCTGCTGGTGTCCTGGTGACCAACCCTGCCTGTCTTGCCACACCCCTCACACACCAACAAGGGATGTACCAAGTGCTAGAGGGCTTACACACAACTGAGGAGGAAGTGAAGCAGTTACTCAGTGACCTCGATACCTCAAAGGCGATGGGTCCGGACAATATCTCCCCGTGGGTTCTTCGGGAAGGATCTGAGGTACTGAGTGTGCCACTTACCACAATATTCAACACATCCCTTGAAACTGGGCAGCTACCTGAGGTATGGAAGAAGGCCAACGTAGTCCCCATTTTTAAAAAAGGAGACAGAAAAGAGGCACTAAACTATAGACCGGTGTCACTTACATGTATAGTGTGCAAAGTCCTGGAGAAAATCATCAGGAAAAGAATAGTGGAACACCTTGAGCTGAACAGGATAATAAACACCAGACAGCATGGATTCCGGGAAGGCAAATCCTGTGTAACAAACCTCCTAGAGTTCTATGATAAAGTAACAGAGGTAAGGCAGGAGAGAGAAGGGTGGGTTGATTGCATTTTCCTGGACTGCAGGAAGGCCTTCGACACAGTTCCTCACATGAGATTAGTAAAGAAGTTGGAAGAACAAGCAGGTATAACAGGAAGGGCACTGGAATGGATCAGGGAATACCTCAAAGGGAGGCAACAACGGGTCATGGTGCGTGGTGAGGTATCACAGTGGGCGCCTGTGACGAGTGGTGTACCGCAGGGGTCAGTCCTAGGACCAGTGTTATTCCTGGTTTATGTAAATGACATGACGGATGGGATAGACTCAGAAGTGTCTCTATTCGCGGATGATGTGAAAATAATGAGGAGAATCACATCAGAAGAGGACCAGGCAGGGCTGCAAACAGACCTGGACAAGCTCGACATCTGGTCTAGCAGTTGGCTTCTCGAATTCAATCCCTCCAAATGCAAAGTCATGAGGTTTGGAGAAGGGCAAAGAAGACCGCTGACAGAGTACAAGCTAGGCGGACAAAGGCTACAAACCTCGGCAAAGGAGAAAGACCTTGGAGTGAGTATAACGCCTAGCACGTCTCCGGAGGCACACATCAACCAGATAACTGCGGCAGCATATGGGCGTCTGGCAAACCTTAGATTAGCGTTCCGTTACCTTAACAAGGAATCGTTCAAGACACTGTATACCGTGTACGTCAGGCCCATACTAGAATATGCAGCACCAGTCTGGAACCCACACCTGGTCAAGCACGTAAGGAAACTAGAGAAAGTGCAAAGGTTTGCGACAAGGTTAGTTCCACAACTCAGGGGTCTGTCTTATGAAGAAAGGTTGAGGGAAATAGGACTAACAACACTGGAGGAAAGAAGGGTCAGAGGAGACATGATAACGACATACAAAATACTGCGGGAATTGACAAGGTAGATAGTGACAGGTTGTTTCAGAGAGGGAACACAGAAACAAGGGGACACAACTGGAAGCTGAAGACTCAGATGAGTCAAAGGGATGTCAGGAAACATTTCTTCAGCCACAGAGTAGTCAGGAAGTGGAATGGACTAGAGAAAGATATAGTGGAGGCAGGAACCATACATAGTTTTAAGACAAGGTATGATAAAGCTCATGGAGCAGGGAGAGCAGAGACCCAGTAGCAGACAGCGAAGAGGCGGGGCCAGGAGCTGAGACTCGACCCTGCAACCACAATTAGGTGAGTACACACACACATACAACACACACACACACACACACACACACAACACACACACACACACACACACACACACACACACACACACACACACACACACACACACACACACACACACACACACACACACACACACACACACACACACACACACAACACACACACACACACACACACACACACAACACACAACACACACACACACACACACACACACACACACACACACACACACACACACACACACACACACACACACACACACACACACACACATCTTAACAGATGCTGCCCTCACATAATTTTATAGGTGTGTTATATCGTCCAGGTGATGAACGTACACCTAATTAATGAAAAAATAAGAGTATAGTACAAACTACATTATCTTTCATGGATATAAACATTTGTAGCACTAACACCTGTTATCCATATGTGGAACAGCAGGTGTTTCATAATATACTAAGTTATTTTTGCAGTGTTCTTAAAGTATATAGGTACCGTGGGTACATATGTAGGAATATCCTAGAACCTACGATAAGCTGGTAAGGTTAGCATGAAAATAATTAGGTGTCCTGGGCGCCTAACTTAGGATAATAAAGAGAGGTTAGTCTTAAAAGTAGGTGCCTGGTACACATGGTAACTTAGCCTAGGATAACCTAACCTAACCTAGGATAACCCAGAGTTATTAGGATAAAAGAGATCTTGCAACATGTCAGAGGTAACGTGGTCACCATGGCTAGTGGTCAAGGGGAAGGTGTGAGTACTATGTCAGAGGTAACGTGGTCACCATGGCTAGTGGTCGAGGGAAAGGTGTGAGTACTATGTCAGAGGTAACGTGGTCACCATGGCTAGTGGTCGAGGGGAAGGTGTGAGTACTATGTCAGAGGTAACCTGGTCACCATGGCTAGTGGTCGAGGGGAAGGTGTGAGTACTATGTCAGAGGTAACGTGGTCACCATGGCTAGTGGTCGAGGGGAAGGTGTGAGTACTATGTCAGAGGTAACGTGGTCACCATGGCTAGTGGTCGAGGGAAAGGTGTGAGTACTATGTCAGAGGTAACGTGGTCACCATGGCTAGTGGTCGAGGGGAAGGTGTGAGTACTATGTCAGATGTAACGTGGTCACCATGGCTAGTGGTCGAGGGGGAAAGGGGTGAGTACTATGTCAGAGGTAACGTGGTCACCATGGCTAGTGGTCGAGGGAAGGTGTGAGTACTATGTCAGAGGTAACGTGGTCACCATGGCTAGTGGTCAGGGAAGGTGTGAGTACTATGTCAGAGGTAACGTGGTCACCATGGCTAGTGGTCGAGGGGAGGTGTGGTACTATGTCAGAGGTAACCTGGTCACCATGGCTAGGTCAGAGGGAAGGTGTGAGTACTATGTCAGAGGTAACGTGGTCACCATGGCTAGTGGTCAAGGGGAAGGTGTGAGTACTATGTCAGAGGTAACGTGGTCACCATGGCTAGTGGTCAAGGGAAGGTGTGAGTACTATGTCAGAGTTAACGTGGTCACCATGGCTAGTGGTCGAGGGAAGGTGTGAGTACTATGTCAGAGGTAACGTGGTCACCATGGCTAGTGGTCGAGGGAAGGTGTGAGTACTATGTCAGAGTAACGTGGTCACCATGGCTAGTGGTCAAGTGGAAGGTGTGAGTACTATGTCAGAGGTAACGTGGTCACCATGGCTAGTGGTCAAGGGAAGGTGTGAGTACTATGTCAGAGGTAACGTGGTCACCATGGCTAGTGGTCGAGGGGAAGGTGTGAGTACTATGTCAGAGGTAACGTGGTCACCATGGCTAGTGGTCAAGGGGAAGGTGTGAGTACTATGTCAGAGGTAACGTGGTCACCATGGCTAGTGGTCGAGGGGAAGGTGTGAGTACTATGTCAGAGGTAACGTGGTCACCATGGCTAGTGGTCAAGGGAAGGTGTGAGTACTATGTCAGAGGTAACGTGGTCACCATGGCTAGTGGTCGAGGGGAAGGTGTGAGTACTATGTCAGAGGTAACGTGGTCACCATGGCTAGTGGTCAAGGGGAAGGTGTGAGTACTATGTCAGAGGTAACGTGGTCACCATGGCTAGTGGTCGAGGGGAAGGGGTGAGTACTATGTCAGAGGTAACGTGGTCACCATGGCTAGTGGTCGAGGGGAAGGGGTGAGTACTCGCCGACAGTACCCGTGGTCGTTGATGACCGAACTTGATACCGACACAACGTTTCGCTCTGTGGTAGAGCTCCTCACTGAGCGAAAAGTTCTTGCCATTAAAATAGCTGTTGTGTAACTTGTGGCTTTTGTTCAAGGGAATTATGGCCTTGCTCACGTCACTATGTTGATGTTATGTTATGTTGATGTTATGTTGTTGTTATGTTGATGTTACAGTGGTGCGTCATGCGCATTCAACACATTGGTGCATGTTTAGAGTCTGCAGTGTTTCCCCAGTTCAACATTACTGATGTTACACTACCTCGCTGATGATTGTACCAGCTGGTACCACCACTACTGCTACTACCACCACTACCACCATCACCTCCACCACCAGTAGGCCTACTAGACGTCTGAATGCAATTAAGGCTGGCTGGTGCCATGGGACTTGCCAGCCTTCCCGGCAATCGATGCTGGCGAGGTGAGGGAGGAGGTGGTGGCGGCCACCACGACGCTGTGGTGGTAGCAATGGTGGTGGTTGTGGTGGTAGCAGTGGTGGTAGCAGTGGTGGTGGTTGTGGTGGTAGCAGTGGTGGTGGCTGTGGTGGTAGCAGTGGTGGTGGTTATGGTGATCGCAGTGGTGGTAGCAGTGGTGGTGGTTATGGTGATCGCAGTGGTGGTAGCAGTGGTGGTGGTTGTGGTGGTAGCAGTGGTGGTGGTTGTGGTCGTAGCAGTGGTGGTGGTTGTGGTGGTGGCAGTGGTGGTGGTTGTAGTGGTGGTGGTTTTAGTGGTGGTGGTGGTGGTTTTAGTGGTGGTGGTGGTGGTTGTGGGGGTAGTAGTAGTAGTAGTAGTGGTGATGGTGGTTGTGGGGTGGTAGTAATAGTAGTAGTATTGGTGGTTGTGGTTGTAGTAGTAGTGGTGGTGGTTGTAAGGGTGGTAGTAGTATTAGTGGTGGTTGTGATGGTAGTAGTGGCGGTGGTGGTAGTTGTGGTAGCGATGGTGGTGATAGTAGTGGTGGTGGTAGTAGTGGTAGTTGTAGTGGTGGTAGTTATGGTGCCGGGTTTCAGGATTCTAATTGTTTGGTCGATAACCGTGATTCCTGGTCGTTAATAATGATTCTCTCTCCCCCCACCAGTACCAGTTATCTTACTCAGCACTCATAACCTACAACCTGGAAGAACCTGCAGGTTTTCCCTGGTAAACATTGTCATGACCTGGTACCTGGCACCTAGTACCTGGAACCTGGTACCTGGCTTCTGTTACTTGGAACTTGGAACCTGGTACTTAGCACCAGGTATCTGGCATCTGGCACCTAGTACCTAACTCATAACCTAAGAAACGAAGCACCCAGGTACGACTAGGAGAGTCTTGCCCACACTGTGGGTGTGGCAGCCTAACTGAACCTGACCTAACCTAACGTGATGATGACAGGTGGCAGGGTGATGGTAGCAGGTAGACAGAGGAGTAGATACTTTTTCATGTTCACAACGTAGGAAATCTCAGCCATAGACAAGACCATAGCGTCTGTATTAAAGGTGTGAGAAGGCAACCCGCTAGCTTACTACTTCTAGCACTGTTTTGCTACTTCTAGCACTGCCTTGCTACTTCTAGCACTGCCTTGCTACTTCTAGCACTGCCTTGCTACTTCTAGCACTGCCTTGCTACTTCTAGCACTGCCTTGCTACTTCTAGCACTGCCTTGCTACTTCTAGCACTGCCTTGCTACTTCTTGCACTGCCTTGCTACTTCTAGCACTGCCTTGCTACTTCTAGTACTGCCTTTCTACTTCTAGCACTACGTTGCTACTTCTAGCACTGCCTTGCTACTTCTAGTACTGACTTGCTACTTCTAGCACTGCCTTGCTACTTATAGCACTGCCTTGCTACTTCTAGCACTGCCTTGCTACTTCTAGCACTGCCTTGCTACTTATAGCATTGCCTTGCTACTTCTAGTGCTGCCTTACCGCCAGTTCGAACCCCAGTTCCTTCAGTAGTCTGTTGAGAATCGTGTCAGTACAGAGTCACCTATTAAAAGTTTTCCATTTTTTTATCTGATTTTAATCAGGTGTTGGAGTTTTGTTCGTCAGGAAAAATGGGAAAACGTGTGTAAAAGCAATTTCATATCAGTCAGTCGAATGACAGGAGGAGGAGGGAGAGAGTGTGCAGTGGCTCGACCCTCGCATACTGAAGGAGGTGACTGCAATTTTTTAACTATGTACAGAAAATATGTATATTAGGAATAGATGGCACTGTATAGTGGTGGTGGTGGCACTGTAAGGTGGTAATGGTGGCACTGTATGGTGTTAGTGGTGGCACTGTAAGGTAGTGGAAGTGGCGGCACTGTAAGGTAAGGGTGGTGGCACTGTAAGGTGGTGGTGGCGGCATTGTATGGTGATAGTGGTAGTAGTGTTGGTGGCACTGTAAGATGGTGGTGATGGTGGCACTGTAAGGGGGTGGTGATGGTGGTACTGTAATGTGGTGATGGTGGCACTATGGTGGTAATAGTGGCACTGTAAAATAGTGTTGGTGGCACTGTAAGGTGGTGATGGTGGCACTGGAAGGTGGTGGTGATGGTGGCACTGGAAGGTGTTGGTGATGGTGGCACTGTAAGGTGGTGATGATGGTGGCACTGTAAGGTGGTGGTGATGGTGGCACTGTAAGGTGGTGGTGATGTTGGCACTGTAAGGTGGTGATGATGGTGGCACTGTAAGGTGGTGGTGATGGTGGCACTGTAAGGTAGTGTTGGTGGCAATGTAAGGTGTTGGTGATGGTGGCACTGTAAGGTAGTGTTAGTGACACCGTAAGGGGGTGGTAAGGGTGGTACTGTAAGGTAGTGTTGGTAACATTGTAAGGTGGTGGTGATGGTGGCACTGAAAGGTGGTGGTGATGGTGGCACTGTAAGGTGGTGGTGATGGTGGCACTGAAAGGTGGTGGTGATGGTGGCACTGTAAGGTGGTGATGGTGGCACTGGAAGGTGGTGGTGATGGTGGCACTGAAAGGTGGTGGTGATGGTGGCACTGAAAGGTGGTGGTGGTGATGGGGGCACTGAAAGGTGGTGGTGGTGGTGGTGATGGTGGCACTGTAAGGTGGTGGTGATGGTGGCACTGTATGGTGGTGATGGTGGCACTGTATGGTGGTGGTGATGATGGTGGCACTGTATGGTGGCGATAGTGGCACTGTAAGGTGGTGGTGATGGTGGCACTGTATGGTGGTGGTGGTGATGGTGGCACTGTATGGTGGTGATGGTGGCACTGTATGGTGATGGTGGCACTGTATGGTGGTGGCACTGTATGGTGGTGGTGGTGATGGTGGCACTGTATGGTGGAAAGAGTGACGAGAGAGCAGAGGAGACAACGTCTGAATGGTGCAATCGATGGTGTGTGTGTGTTGTGTGTGTGTGTGTGTGTGTGTGTGTGTGTGTGTGTGTTCACCTAATCAACCGTTTGTGTTCACATATTTGTGGTTGTAGGGAGTTGAGTCTCAGCTCTTGACCCCGCCTCATGATGTGGCCCCTGGGCTCGCTCTCTCCTGGCTATAAGAGTCTTATCATACCCATTTTTAAAGTTATGTATAGTTCCTGCCTCTACCACTTTGTTGTCCAAGTCATTACACTGAGGCTGAAAAAGTACTTCCTGATATAAACCATACCACGGGTGGGGTTCGAACCCGCGGTCAGAGTCTCTCAGAACTCCAGACCGTCGCGTAAGCCACTGGGCCAGCTAGCTTCACTAAGATGTCCTTGTAACTCTCTGTGTTTAACTTACACCTTGTTTCTTGTATACCGGAAATGAATGAAAAATAGGAAAATGAAGGAGATAGAGATTAGAGAATTAGTGAAAGGGTAGAAATATGTGTGTAGAGAGAGAAGAGGGAAGTAGCGCAGTGATCCGCTAAGATGAAGGTGAACAAGTAACGACAACAACACACAAGCAACATCAACACAACTTGAAGAAATACATTAAGATCAAGATAGCCATAACAACACACAACACCTGACACTCAGGAACACACATACAACACACTCACACTCAGGAACACACACTCGCGAACACACTAGCAACACACTCGGGAACAAACAACACACTCAGTAACACACACAACACCTTACTCTCACGTATCAAACAAACGAATGATTGGTAAACACAAACAGATAAACGAGATAAACGATGTAAAGGGAGATAAACAGAGACAATAAAAGACAAGAGAGGATGCTGAGAGACCATGTCAGCAGAAGATAAGAGGATGCTGAGAGACCATGTCAGCAGATGATAAGAAACGTGTAAAAGACCATCGCAGAATAATATCAGATGGCTTTCAATTTAGCGAGCACAACAAAGCGAATGTGAGTGATTTTAACCACCCACTTGATTTTCAAATGGCCGAGAAAGTTGTGTCAAGAAGGTCTGTGGATGAGACAAACATAATTGAATCAAACTTCTTAAAAATATTGTTCGTGTTGACATTATTCATATCACTTGTGCTCTCTCGCTTGGACTATTGTTCAGTGTTGACGGCCCCGTTCAGGGCGGGAGAGATATTAGAGCTGGGACAGATGCAGACCGTCATTTACCGCCTGCATAGAGTCAACGAAGCCTTTAAATTACTGGGAACGTTTCATGAGAACTGGTAATGTACTCTCTGGAGCAAAGAAGTTAAAGAAACTTGATAATGTATGCTGAAATATATCGTTCCAAACTTATACACCACCATAACAGCATACTGGAGTTAGAGATATGCATCTACACTACCATAACAGCATACTGGAGTGAGAGATATGCATCTACACTACCATAACAGCATACTGGAGTGAGAGATATGCATCTACACTACCATAACAGCATACTGGAGTGAGAGATATGCATCTACACATACACTAAGCCATAACAGCATACTGGAGTGAGAGATATGCATCTACACTACCATAACAGCATACTGGAGTGAGAGTATGCATCTACACTACCATAACAGCATACTGGAGTGAGAGGTATGCATCTACACTACCATAACAGCATACTGGAGTGAGAGATATGCATCTACACTACCATAACAGCATACTGGAGTGAGAGGTATGCATCTACACTACCATAACAGCATACTGGGGTGAGAGATATGCATCTACACTACCATAACAGCATACTGGAGTGAGAGATATGCATCTACACTACCATAACAGCATACTGGAGTGAGAGGTATGCATCTACACTACCATAACAGCATACTGGAGTGAGAGGTATGCATCTACACTACCATAACAGCATACTGGAGTGAGAGATATGCATCTACACTACCATAACAGCATACTGGAGTGAGAGATATGCATCTACACTACCATAACAGCATACTGGAGTGAGAGGTATGCATCTACACTACCATAACAGCATACTGGAGTGAGAGATATGCATCTACACTACCATAACAGCATACTGGAGTGTGAGATATGCATCTACACTACCATAACAGCATACTGGAGTGAGAGGTATGCATCTACACTACCATAACAGCATACTGGAGTGAGAGGTATGCATCTACACTACCATAACACGTACTAGAGTGAGAGACATGATAGAATGGTTAAATTAAATCCAGTGTAAAACAGGGGCACAATAAGAGAACACTGCCAATATCCGTGTCCAAGACTCTTCAGCCTGATACCAGCAGATATCAAACCTGCTACTAACAGATATCTACCTGCTACCAGCAGAAATCAACCTACTACCAGCAGATATCAACCTACTACCAGCAGATATCAACCTACTACCAGCAGATATCTACCTACTACCAGCAGATATCAACCTACTACCAGCAAATATCAACCTACTACCAGCAGGTATCAACCTACTACCAGCAGATATCTACCTACTACCAGCAGATATCAACCTACTACCATCAGGTATCAACCTACTACCAGCAGATATCTACCTACTACCAGCAGATATCAACCTACTACCAGCAGATATCAACCTACTACCAGCAGGTATCAACCTACTACCAGCAGATATCTACCTACTACCAGCAGATATAAACCTACTACCAGCAGATATCAACCTACTACCAGCAGGTATCAACCTACTACCAGCAGATATCTACCTACTACCAGCAGATATCAACCTACTACCAGCAGATATCAACCTACTACCAGCAGATATCAACCTACTACCAGCAGGTATCAACCTACTACCAGCAGATATCAACCTACTACCAGCAGATATCAACCTACTACCAGCAGGTATCAACCTACTACCAGCAGATATCAACCTACTACCAGCAGATATCAACCTACTACCAGCAGGTATCAACCTACTACCAGCAGATATCAACCTACTACCAGCAGGTATCAACCTACTACCAGCAGGTATCAACCTACTACAAGCAGGTATCAACCTACTACCAGCAGATATCAACCTACTACCAGCAGGTATCAACCTACTACCAGCAGGTACCAACCTACTACCAGCAGATATCAACCTACTACCAGCAGGTATCAACCTACTACCAGCAGATATCAACCTACTACCAGCAGGTATCAACCTACTACCAGCAGATATCAACCTACTACCAGCAGGTATCAACCTACTACCAGCAGATATCAACCTACTACCAGCAGGTATCAACCTACTACCAGCAGATATCAACCTACTACCAGCAGGTATCAACCTACTACCAGCAGATATCAACCTACTACCAGCAGGTATCTACTTACTACCAGCAGATATCAACCTACTACCAGCAGGTATCAACCTACTACCAGCAGATATCAACCTACTACCAGCAGGTATCTACCTACTACCAGCAGATATCAACCTACTACCAGCAATTATCAGAAACATTGCTGGAATGAGTATAGAAGTTCTCAAGAGGAAACTGGATCACTACTGCTACTAAGCGCCAGATCAACCAGACTGTGATGGATGTGTGGGCCACTGGACCTCCAGCAGCAACAGTCTGGTTGAACATGCACTCCACAAAGAGTATGTAAGAGAGTGTGAGTGTTTTATTGAGTTTGATAGTGAAAGCGTGTCAGAGAGAGAGTGACTTAGTGAGAGTGAGAGTGAGAGTGAGAGTGAGTGACTGTGTGAGAGTGAGTGACTGTGTATGAGTGAGTGACTGTGTATGAGTGAGTGAGTGACTGTGTATGAGTGAGTGACTGTGTATGAGTGAGAGTGACTTAGTGAGAGTGAGAGTGACTGTGTATGAGTGAGAGTGACTGTGAGAGTGAGAGAGGGGGGAGTTACTTCACTTTTCCCTGGTATGTGTTTATGTTAGAGTGTTAAGGCAGCATGCTGCTGGTGTACCCTACTTCCCTTACCCCCTGCCACGTCCCCTTTCCCCTTCCACTTCCCCTTTCCCCTTCCACTTCCCCTTTCCCCTTCCACCTCCCCTCTCCCCTTCCACCTCCTCTCTCCCCTTCCACCTCCTCTCTCCCCTTCCACCTCACCCATTTCATTCCACTTTTCTCTGACCCTCAGCTTTTAGTGTCCCTTTCCTCTTTTATTAATTCGACTCACCCCCTTCCTTACTTCACTTCCCCTTCCCCCTCCCCCTCACTGTTCCCCCCTCACCCTGCAGTACCTCCCTGGTCTTTGACACTGTTATGACTGACTCTCCACATACCAGGTCTTGTAGGCTACACGGAGCTAAGTCATCCGCCTCACTTCTCTCTCTCTCTCTCTCTCTCTCTCTCTCTCTCTCTCTCTCTCTCTCTCTCTCTCTCTCTCCCACCCTTCATCTACCGTCTACTATCCCCATCCACCCTCGTGTACAACTACCCACCCACCTACCACCAAAGCTAGCACCAGACGAGCCTGGCCCATGGCCGGGCTCCGGGAGTAGAAGGACTCTCGAAACTCATCAAAGGTACATGAAGGTACTCCATAGCCACAGCTAGACCACTTTGAAGGAGCAGATGATGATGCTGGTACACTGACACACAATGACAGAAGTGTCTTGTGGCTTGGTTGACAACGCTCTCGTCTCTCACACTGAGTGTTCGTGGTTCGATTCCCGACACGGGAGGAAATGCTGGGCGTGTTTCCTTACACCTGCTGTCCACGATCACCTAGCACCAAGAAGGTACCTGGTTGTTAGTCGACTGATGTGGGTGGCATCCTGGGGGCACAAAATTGAGGACCCCAATGGAAATAAGACAGACAGTCTTCGATGACGCACTGACTTTCTTGGGTTATTCTGGGTGGCTAACCCTTCTGGGTTAAAAACTCGAACATATCTTATCTTAGCACAACACTGAGATTTTCATAGTGGAAAGTGGAGTTAACAGAAGGTACTGTTGTTAAAAGAGACAAACGGTATTGTTATCAACAAAGGCCAAAAGGTACTGTTATTAACAGTGACTAACAAGTACTGTTGTCAACAGTTATCAGTAATATGTACTGAAACATAGTGTTACACTTGTGTAGTGTATTATAAGTAATTCTAGTTGTATTACATTTTTTATCCCTTGTTACGTGTGACGTCAGAGACCCACACCATGTTAGTGCTACGTCAGAGGCCTCCCTCTCATTCCTAGGTAGACCTAAGGCTGGACAGACGTGCTGGGTATTCCTCCTCACAGACTTCGTTAATATACCAGTCACCAACCACCCTAGTGTTTCCATTGTCCACCTTATCTCCACGAACCCCGTATAATACAGTGACCAACAGGTACTGTTGTCAACAGTGACCAACAGGTACTGTTATCAACAGAGACAAACAGGTACTGTTGTTAACAGAGACCAACAGGTATTGTTGTCAACAGAGACCAACAGGTGCTGTTGTCAGCATAGACCAACAGGTACTGTTGTCAACAGAGACCAACAGGTATAACAGAGAATCAACACAACAAGTACAAGAGTTGGAGATGTAACAACAACAACAACAATAACAACAAATAACATGAGTGCAAAAACAGATACAAATGCAGTATAATGCGATCCTTTATTGACTACGTTTTGCCCACACAGTGAACGAGAGAAAGGTGCTGAGAGAAGCACTAAAACAACTATGTGACACAATAACAAAGATATACAATCAGTCTCACCATAACACAATGACAAAGACATACAATCAGTCTCACCATAACACAATAACAAAGACATACAATCAGTCTCACCATAACACAATAACAAAGACATACAATCAGTCTCAACATAACACAATAACAAAGATATACAATCAGTCTCAACATAACACTAACAAAGACATACAATCAGTCTCACCATAACACAATAACAAAGACATACAATCAGTCTCAACATAACACAATAACAAAGATATACAATCAGTCTCAACATAACACAATAACAAAGATATACAATCAGTCTCACTATAACAAAGATATACAATCAGTCTCACTCTATAACAAAGATATACAATCAGTCTCACTATAACAAAGATATACAATCAGTCTCACTATAACAAAGATATACAATCAGTCTCACTATAACAAAGATATACAATCAGTCTCATCATAACACAATAACAAAGATATACAATCAGTCTCATCATAACACAATAACAAAGATATACAATCAGTCTCAACATAACACAATAACAAAGATATACAATCAGTCTCACTATAACAAAGATATACAATCAGTCTCATCATAACACTATAACAAAGATATACAATCAGTCTCATCATAACACAATAACAAAGACATACAATCAGTCTCATCATAACACAATAACAAAGATATACAATCAGTCTCAACATAACACAATAACAAAGATATACAATCAGTCTCACTATAACAAAGATATACAATCAGTCTCATCATAACACTATAACAAAGACATACAATCAGTCTCATCATAACACAATAACAAAGATATACAATCAGTCACATAAAGTTTACAATCAGTCTCAACATAACACAATAACAAAGATATACAATCAGTCTCACTATAACAAAGATATACAATCAGTCTCAACATAACACAATAACAAAGATATACAATCAGTCTCACTATAACAAAGATATACAATCAGTCTCATCATAACACAATAACAAAGATATACAATCAGTCTCACTATAACAAAGATATACAATCAGTCTCATCATAACACAATAACAAAGTTATACAATCAGTCTCATCATAACACTATAACAAAGATATACAATCAGTCTTATCATAACACAATAACAAAGACATACAATCAGTCTCATCATAACACAATAACAAAGATATACAATCAGTCTCATCATAACACAATAACAAAGACATACAATCAGTCTCATCATAACACTATAACAAAGATATACAATCAGTCTCATCATAACACAATAACAAAGATATACAATCAGTCTCATCATAACACAATAACAAAGACATACAATCAGTCTCATCATAACACAATAACAAAGATATAACAGACATAACAGTCTCACATAACAAAAACAAAGACATACAATCATCTCAACATAACACAATAACAAAGACATACAATCAGTCTCATCATAACACAATAACAAAGATATACAATCAGTCTCACTATAACAAAGATATACAATCAGTCTCACTATAACAAAGATATACAATCAGTCTCATCATAACACAATAACAAAGTTATACAATCAGTCTCATCATAACACTATAACAAAGATATACAATCAGTCTCATCATAACACAATAACAAAGTTATACAATCAGTCTCATCATAACACAATAACAAAGATATACAATCAGTCTCATCATAACACAATAACAAAGATATACAATCAGTCTCACTATAACAAAGATATACAATCAGTCTCAACATAAACCAATAACAAAGACATACAATCAGTCTCATCATAACACAATAACAAAGACATACAATCAGTCTCATCATAACACAATAACAAAGATATACAATCAGTCTCACTATAACAAAGATATACAATCAGTCTCATCATAACACAATAGCAAAGTTATACAATCAGTCTCATCATAACACTATAACAAAGATATACAATCAGTCTCATCATAACACAATAACAAAGTTATACAATCAGTCTCATCATAACACAATAACAAAGATATACAATCAGTCTCATCATAACACAATAACAAAGATATACAATCAGTCTCACTATAACAAAGATATACAATCAGTCTCAACATAACACAATAACAAAGATATACAATCAGTCTCACCATAACACAATAACAAAGTTATACAATCAGTCTCAACAATCACAATCAGCTGCCAGAAAACTGGTAAAATGTCAAATGTTGTTTATATATATAAAAAAGTGAAGAAAGAACTGGAGGTGAGTATCAAAACTTGTGCAGAAGATTGTAAACAAAACAATATTGGAACACTTGGAAGGTGAGAAGATTCTTACACAACACCAGCCGGGATTAACGCTTGGCAAATACTGTCTTACGAAGTTGCTGGAATTCTACGACAGAGTCACAGTAATAGAACAAGAAAGACAGGGTTGGGTGAACTGCATTTTCTTGGACTGTAGAAAAGCATTTGATACACCACCACACCAGAGATTAGTTAAGAAATTAGAGATACAAACAAGGCAGAGTGCTTCAGTGAGTGGATTTTGATATCTATTGTGGCTGACAAGAGTCAGTAATTCATATGGCTACCTGCAGTTCCTCAGTAGGTGGATATCAGTGTCCATCACTGATCAGAAGTAGGAAGAGTGAAGTAGCTGGGAGTTGAGCGTCCAGGGCAGCCATGTTTAAGGTGTGTGGAGGGTAGTGTAAACACTCACAGTTCTACCAGTACCATGTTGATGGTGTAGTGGCTGGTGTTGCTGATGTTGTTGCTGATGTTGATGGTGTAGTGGCTGGTGTTGTTGCTGTTGATGGTGTAGTGGCTGGTGGTATTGTTGCTGTTCTGGTGCTGTTGCTGCTGTTGTTGCTGTTGATGGTGTAGTGGCTGGTGTTGTTGTTCTGGTGCTGTTGCTGCTGTTGATGTTACTGATGTTGCTGTTGCTGTTGATGGTGTAGTGGCTGGTGTTGTTGTTGCTGTTCTGGTGCTGTTGCTGCTGTTGGTGTTACTGGTTTTGCTGTTGCTGGTGTTTGTGTTACTGATGTTGCTGATGCTGTTGTTGCTACTGGTGTTGGTGTTACTGGTGTTGGTGTTACTGCTGCTGGTGTTCTGTACACTGCCTCTTCAGTAACCTACAACTGCTTACCTGGTGATGATTCCCTCAGACCAGACTTTCTGGTCGACGGCTTGGTCAGTCAGGCTGTTGGTGCTGTGTGCACGCACTCCAGCGTAAAAACCACAGCATGCTTGATCAAGAAGTTTCTCTTGAAGACACTCCTTACTCTTCTGGTAACATCCCTTATGTTTAAAAGGAAGAAAGCTGAAATTCCCTTGAAACTAAATGGTAAACAACTGTTGGTCCTTTAAGTACTTCCACGTGAATAATAATAATAATAATAATAATAATAACAATAATAATAATAATAATAATAATAATAATAATAATAATAATAACAATAACAATAGTAACAATAATAATATCACAGGTAAATATTAATCAGCTAAAAAAAACAAGTGGTTTTTAAAAAACATTGGCATTTAAAATGGTGGTTTAAAGGCAAGGTGATGGTGGTGGTGATGGTGATAGTGGGTGGTGGTGATGGTGGTAGTGGGTGGTGGTGATGGTCGTAGTGGGTGGTGGTGATGGTGGTAGTGGGTGGTGGTGGATGGTGGTAGTGGGTGGTGGTGATGGTAGTGGGTGGTAGTGGGTGGTGGTGATGGTGGTAGTGGGTGGTGGTGATGGTGGTGGTGATGGTGATAGTGGGTGGTGGTGATGGTGGTGGTGATGGTGATAGTGGGTGGTGGTGATGGGTGGTGGTGATGGTGATAGTGGGTGGTGGTGATGGTGGTAGTGGGTTGTGGTGATGGTCGTAGTGGGTGGTGGTGATGGTGGAGTGGGTGGTGGTGATGGTGGTAGTGGGTGGTGGTGGATGGTGGTAGTGGGTGGTGGTGATGGTGGTAGTGGGTGGTGGTGTGGTAGTGGGGTGGTAGTGGGTGGTGGTGATGGTGGTAGTGGGTGGTGGTGATGGTGGTAGTGGGTGGTGGTGATGGTGGTAGTGGGTGGTGGTGATGGTGGTAGTGGGTGGTGGTGATGGTGGTAGTGGGTGGTGGTGATGGTGGTAGTGGGTGGTGGTGATGGTGGTAGTGGGTGGTGGTGATGGTGGTAGTGGGTGGTGGTGATGGTGGTAGTGGGTGGTGGTGATGGTGGTAGTGGGTGGTGGTGATGGTGGTTGTGGGGTGGTGATGGTGGTAGTGGGTGGTGGTGATGGTGTTAGTGGGTGGTGGTGATGGTAGTGGGTGGTGGTGATGGTGGTGGTGGTGATGGTGGTAGTGGGTGGTGGTGGTGATGGTGGTAGTGGGTTGTGGTGATGGTGGTAGTGGGTGGTGGTGATGGTGGTGGTGATGGTAGTGGGTGGTGGTAGTGAGTGGTGGTGATGGTGGTAGTGGGTGATGGTGATGGTGGTAGTGGGTGGTGGTGATGGTGGTAGTGGGTGGTGGTGATGGTGGTAGTGGGTGGTGGTGATGGTGGTAGTGGATGGTGGAGTGGGTGGTGGTGATGGTGGTAGTGAGTGGTGGTGATGGTGGTAGTGGGTGGTGGTGATGGTGGTAGTGGGTGGTGGTGATGGTGGTAGTGGGTGGTGGTGATGGTGGTAGTGGGTGGTGGTGATGATGTTAGTGGGTGGTGGTAGTGAGTGGTGGTGATGATGGTAGTGTGTGGTGGTGATGGTGGTAGTGGGTGGTGGTAGTGGGTGGTGGTGATGGTGGTAGTGAGTGGTGGTGATGGTGGCAGTGAGTGGTGGTGATGGTGGTAGTGGGTGGTGGTTATGATGGTGGTAGTGGGTGGTGGTGATGGTGGTAGTGGGTGGTGGTGATGGTGGTAGTGGGTGGTGGTAGTGGGTGGTGGTGATGGTGGTAGTGGGTGGTGGTGATGGTGGTAGTGGGTGGTGGTAGTGAGTGGTGGTGATGGTGGTAGTGGGTGGTGGTGATGGTGGTAGTGAGTGGTGGTGATGGTGGTAGTGGGTGGTGGTGATGGTGGTAGTGGGTGGTGGTGATGATGTTAGTGGGTGGTGGTGATGGTGGTAGTGGGTGGTGGTGATGGTGGTAGTGGGTGGTGGTGATGATGTTAGTGGGTGGTGGTGATGATGTTAGTGGGTGGTGGTAGTGAGTGGTGGTGATGATGGTAGTGTGTGGTGGTGATGGTGGTAGTGGGTGGTGGTAGTGGGTGGTGGTGATGGTGGTAGTGAGTGGTGGTGATGGTGGTAGTGAGTGGTGGTAATGGTGGTAGTGGGTGGTGGTGATGGTGGTAGTGGGTGGTGGTGATGGTGGTAGTGGGTGGTGGTGATGGTGGTAGTGGGTGGTGGTGATGGTGGTAGTGGTGGTGGTGATGGTGGTAGTGGGTGGTGGTGATGGTGGTAGTGGGTGGTGGTGGTGATGGTGGTAGTGGGTGGTGGTGGTGATGGTGGTAGTGGGTGGTGGTGATGGTGGTAGTGGGTGGTGGTGATGGTGGTAGTGGTGGTGGTGATGGTGGTAGTGGGTGGTGGTGATGGTGGTAGTGGGTGGTGGTGGTGATGGTGGTAGTTGGTGGTAATATTACATACAGCATTACAACAACGCTTGTCAGGACGTAACACATTACCAGTAAACAAAGTTGTGCGTTTTGCCTATGTTGAGTGATGTTGAGTGATGTTGAGAGATGTTGAGTGATGTTGAGTGATGTTGAGTGATGTTGAGTGATGTTGAGTGATGTTGAGTGATGTTGAGTGATGTTGAGAGATGTTGAGATGTTGAGGATGTTGAGATGATGTTGAGAGGATGTTGAGTGATGTTGAGTGATGTTGAGAGGATGTTGAGAGAATGTTGAAGTGATGTTGAGAGATGTTGGATGTTGAGAGATGTTGAGGATGTTGAGTAGATGTTGAGAGGATGTTGAGAGATGTTGAGAGATGTTGGAGATGTTGAGTGATGTTGAGGATGTTGAGGATGTTGAGTAGATGTTGAGTGATGTTGAGTGATGTTGAGTGATGTTGAGTGATGTTGAGAGATGTTGAGTGATGTTGAGAGATGTTGAGTGATGTTGAGTGATGTTGAGTGATGTTGAGTGATGTTGAGAGATGTTGAGTGATGTTGAGTGATGTTGAGTGATGTTGAGTGATGTTGAGAGATGTTGAGTGATGTTGAGTGATGTTGAGAGATGTTGGAGGATGTTAGTGATGTTGAGAGATGTTGAGGATGTTGAATGTGGATGTGTTGAGAGATGTGAGAGATGTTGAGTGATGTTGAGGATGTTGGAGTGATGTTGAGGATGTGAGGATGTTGAGTGATGTTGAGGATGTTGAGGATGTTGAGGATGGTTGAGATGTTGAGTGATGTTGAGTGATGTTGAGAGATGTTGAGGATGTGAGTGATGCTGGAGGATGTTGAGGATGTTGAGTGATGTTGAGGATGTTGAGAGATGTTGAGGATGTTGAGGATGTTGAGGATGTTGAGGATGTTGAGATGTTGAGGATGTTGAGAGATGTTGAGTGATGTTGAGTGATGTTGAGGATGTTGAGATGTTGAGGATGTTGAGTGAGTTGAGAGATGTTGAGGATGTTGAGGATGTTGAGGATGTTGAGAGATGTTGAGGATGTTGAGGATGTGAGGATGTTGAGATGTTGAGTGATGTTGAGGATGTTGAGGATGTTGAGGATGTTGAGGAGTTGAGGATGTTAGGATGTTGAAGATGTTGAGGAGTTGGAGTGATGTTGAAGTTGAGGATGTTGAGTGATGTTGAGGATGTTGAGATGCTGAGGATGTTGAGGATGTGAGGATGTTGAGTGATGTTGAGTGAATGTGAGGAGTTGAGTAGATGTTGAGGATGTTGATGATGAGATGTTGAGGATGTTGAGGATGTTGAGGATGTTGAGAGATGTTGAGGATGCTGAGATGTTGAGGAGTTGGGGTGGATGTGAGATGTTGAGGATGTTGAGTGATTTGAATGTTAGATGTGAGATGTTGAGATGTTGATGATTTATTTGAGTGAGTGTTGAGTGAGTGAGTGGTAGGTGTGAGTGAGTGGATGTTGAGAGTAGAGTGGTGTTGATAGATGTGGGTGTGGTGAGTTGAGGACGAGGCTGAGGTTCAGGTCTAATACTTGTCACCAGTTCTTTCTGTTCTGTTTCACTTCTGCTCCATCATGATCTTCGTCATTGTCGTGGTACTGTGGTGTGGTACTATGCATGCTTATAGTGTGGTGGTGGTGGACTCTGAGGTCCCTCATTTCTCCCAGCTCTCTCTCATCTCCCTCTCTCTCTCACCTCTCTCTCCTCTCTCTCTCTCACTCCCTCTCCTCTCTCTCTCACCTCTCTCCTCCTCCTCTCTCTCTCCCCACCTCACTCTCTCTCACCTCTCCTCTCCCTCTCTCCCTCTCCCCCTCTCTCTCCCTCCCTCTCCTCTCCTCTCTCTCCTCTCCCTCTCCCCCCTCACTCTCCTCTCTCTCTCCACCTCACTCCTCTCTCTCTCCTCTCTCTCTCTCTCTCTCACTTACATTTAAAATGTTAAAATTATTTTTGTTTTGCAATTTTGTTTGTTTTGCAGTTTTTTCCACTTGTTTAAGACAGACTCGAAATATCTCACATTGCTTGAGACTTTCTCACTTTTATGTAATATACTGATGACACTTTCTTGTTTATTTCTCAGTGTACATACACTCAGAGGTGTTTCTCTCAGTATACATACACTGAGGTGTGTATGTCTCTCAGTGTACATACACTGAGAGGTGTATGTCTCTCAGTGTACATACACTGAGGTGTGTATGTCTCTCAGTATACATACACTGAGGTGTGTATGTCTCTCAGTGTACATACACTGAGAGGTGTATGTCTCTCAGTGTACATACACTGAGGATTTGACTTAATCGTTATTATAAGCATTAAAGTATTCTTGAATAGTGGTGTACAGGTGACTTGCAACCCTCGTTGAGTCGATAGGCTTCAAACCTAATGAACTAACCTAGTAGGTCTATCTTTGTCTGGTCTTAGATCTAGCTGAGTGGATGGCAAACTATCAGCGTAGTTATAACAACTATGAATAGTAACTTCAGTAGTAACTTCAATAGTAACTTCAGTAGTAACTTCAATAGTAACTTCAGTAGTAACTTCAGTAGTAACTTCAATAGTTACTTCAGTAGTAACTTCAATAGTAACTTCAGTAGTAACTTCAATAGTAACTTCAGTAGTAACTTCAACAGTAACTTCAGTAGTAACTTCAGTAGTAACTTCAATAGTAACTTCAGTAGTAACTTCAATAGTAACTTCAGTAGTAACTTCAATAATAACTTCAGTAGTAACTTCAATAGTAACTTCAGTAGTAACTTCAATAGTAACTTCAGTAGTAACTTCAGTAGTAACTTCACTAGCAACTTCAATAGTAACTTCAGTAGTAACTTCAATAGTAACTTCACTAGCAACAGCAATAGTAACTTCAGTAGTAACTTCAATAGTAACTTCAGTAGTAATTTCAATAGTAACTTCAGTAGTAACTTCAATAGTAACTTCAGTAGTAACTTCAATAGTAACTTCAGTAGTAACTTCAATAGTAACTTCAGTAGTAACTTCAATAGTAACTTCAGTAGTAACTTCAATAGTAACTTCAGTAGTAACTTCAACAGTAACTTCAATAGTAACTTCAGTAGTAACTTCAATAGTAACTTCAATAGTAACTTCAGTAGTAACTTCAATAGTAACTTCAGTAGTAACTTCAACAGTAACTTCAGTAGTAACTTCAATAGTAACTTCAGTAGTAACTTCAATAGTAACTTCAGTAGTAACTTCAATAGTAACTTCAGTAGTAACTTCAATAGTAACTTCAGTAGTAACTTCAATAGTAACTTCAGTAGTAACTTCAATAGTAACTTCAGTAGTAACTTCAATAGTAACTTCAGTAGTAACTTCAATAGTAACTTCAGTAGTAACTTCAATAGTAACTTCAGTAGTAACTTCAATAGTAACTTCAATAGTAACTTCAGTAGTAACTTCAATAGTAACTTCAGTAGTAACTTCAGTAGTAACTTCAATAGTAACTTCAGTAGTAACTTCAATAGTAACTTCAGTAGTAACTTCAATAGTAACTTCAGTAGTAACTTCAATAGTAACTTCAATAGTAACTTCACTAGTAACTTCAATAGTAACTTCACTAGTAACTTCAATAGTAACTTCACTAGTAACTTCAATAGTAACTTCAGTAGTAACTTCAATAGTAACTTCATAGTAACTTCTAGTAACTTCAATAGTAACTTCAATAGTAACTTCAGTAGTAACTTCAATAGTAACTTCAGTAGTAACTTCAATAGTAACTTCAGTAGTAACTTCAATAGTAACTTCAATAGTAACTTCACTAGTAACTTCAATAGTAACTTCACTAGTAACTTCAATAGTAACTTCATAGTAACTTCAATAGTAACTTCATAGTAACTTCAATAGTAACTTCAATAGTAACTTCATAATAACTTCAATAGTAACTTCACTAGTAACTTCAATAGTAACTTCACTAGTAACTTCAATAGTAACTTCAGTAGTAACTTCAGTAGTAACTTCAATAGTAACTTCAGTAGTAACTTCAATAGTAACTTCAATAGTAACTTCAGTAGTAACTTCAATAGTAACTTCAGTAGTAACTTCAATAGTAACTTCAGTAGTAACTTCAGTAGTAACTTCAATAGTAACTTCAGTAGAACTCAAAGTAACTTCAATCAGTAACTTCAGTAGTAACTTCAATAGTAACTTCAGTAGTAACTTCAATAGTAACTTCAGTAGTAACTTCAATAGTAACTTCAGTAGTAACTTCAATAGTAACTTCAACAGTAACTTCAGTAGTAACTTCAACAGTAACTTCAGTAGTAACTTCAACAGTAACTTCAGTAGTAACTTCAATAGTAACTTCACTAGCAACTTCAATAGTAACTTCAGTAGTAACTTCAATAGTAACTTCACTAGTAACTTCAATAGTAACTTCAATAGTAACTTCAGTAGTAACTTCAGTAGTAACTTCAATAGTAACTTCACTAGTAACTTCAGTAGTAACTTCAATAGTAACTTCAGTAGTAACTTCAATAGTAACTTCAATAGTAACTTCAATAGTAACTTCAGTAGTAACTTCAGTAGTAACTTCAATAGTAACTTCAATAGTAACTTCAGTAGTAACTTCAATAGTAACTTCAGTAGTAACTTCAGTAGTAACTTCAATAGTAACTTCAGTAGTAACTTCAATAGTAACTTCAGTAGTAACTTCAATAGTAACTTCAGTAGTAACTTCAATAGTAACTTCAGTAGTAACTTCAATAGTAACTTCAGTAGTAACTTCAATAGTAACTTCAATAGTAACTTCAATAGTAACTTCAACTAGTAACTTCAGTAGTAACTTCAATAGTAACTTCAGTAGTAACTTCAATAGTAACTTCAGTAGTAACTCAATATACTCAGTAGTAACTTCAATAGTAACTTCAGTAGTAACTTCAACAGTAACTTCAATAGTAACTTCACTAGCAACTTCAATAGTAACTTCAGTAGTAACTTCAATAGTAACTTCACTAGTAACTTCAGTAGTAACTTCAATAGTAACTTCAGTAGTAACTTCAATAGTAACTTCAATAGTAACTTCAATAGTAACTTCAGTAGTAACTTCAATAGTAACTTCACTAGTAACTTCAATAGTAACTTCAATAGTAACTTCAATAGTAACTTCAGTAGTAACTTCAGTAGTAACTTCAATAGTAACTTCAGTAGTAACTTCAATAGTAACTTCAGTAGTAACTTCAGTAGTAACTTCAATAGTAACTTCAGTAGTAACTTCAATAGTAACTTCAGTAGTAACTTCAATAGTAACTTCAGTAGTAACTTCAACAGTAACTTCAACAGTAACTTCAGTAGTAACTTCAACAGTAACTTCAGTAGTAACTTCACTAGCAATTTCAATAGTAATTTAATTAACTTCAATAGTAACTTCATAAATGGTTCTCGTGTATAATTTTTATCATGTCTCTTTTCCGTGTTCCAGGTATATGGTTGGCGCTGACCATGTGAGTATGGTGTGTATGTGTGTAGTGTGTATGTGTAGTGTGTATGTGTAGTGTGTTTGATGTGTAGTGTGTTTGATGTGTAGTGTGTATGTGTATGATGTGTAATGTGTATGATGTGTAGTGTGTATGATGTATGGTGTGTAATGTGTATGATGTGTAGTGTGTATGATGTATGGTGTGTAATGTGTATGATGTGTAGCGTGTATGATGGGACGAGTACACTTAAGATTCACTGGATGAGTGTCAGAGGTCCCCGACTTTTCAGCGCCCTCCCGGTTCGTGCTTTGGACTGCGTTCGGCCAGCAGTAACAGCCTGGTTGATCAGTCCTGGATCCACAGGAAGGCCTGGTCTGGGACTAGACAGCAGGGGTCTTGACCTCCGGAAACATCCTCCAGGTATCCTTCAGGTATCAGGTATGACATGGGATGTTCACGTACATGACTGACGACCCAGACACAGACTTCTAGCTTTGGTGTAGCAGTAGTCAGTTCCAGGGGTCCCGACCACCATCACCGCTGGGTCCTAGACCAGGCTACGTGTGTCAGTGTCACCACTGGCATAGTGCCAATGATGACACTACAGAAAACTTAGTAGTAAAGATGGGGTATATAAATGGTCGCTGCCTCCCCTGAGGCAGTACGACTATATTTTAAGATATATGTGAGTGAGGTGGGTTATTTTGTGTGTTGGTGGAGTGGAGGTATTGTTGGTGGAGTGGAAGTATTGTTGGTGGAATGGAAGTATTGTTTGTAGTGTCGAGGTATTGTTGGTGGAGTGAAAAGACTATAGGTGGAGTAGAGGTATTGTTGGTGTAGTAAAGACACTGTAGGTGGAGGAGAGGTATTGTTGGTGTAGTGAAGACACTGTAGGTGGAGGAGAGGTATTGTTGGTGTAGTGAAGACACTGTAGGTGGAGGAGAGGCATTGTTATTCCTGGGCAGTGATAGGTAATGGCTGCTGTCTGCCTGCAGGAAAGGTGATCTGTTTTAGTGGATAGTCTCGGCCAACCCAAATGTATCAGGAAGCTGGGTTACCTTTGCTCTGGGGACTCCTGAGGAGAGTAAAGGTCTAAACGCGGTGCTGAGGTATGTCTCCCCTCAGGTTTACTGCCACCCTGGAAAAGTGGGCAGATGGACATTTAACTTCTTAACAAATAGAATCAAGGGAGTGTTAGTAATCAGTGAAGTCGGAGGCTGCCACAGTGATAAAGTTGTGTTCTTCAAGGCTGGGTACACGCTCCACTTTTGTTTGTCATTCTTATATCTGACACTGACGAGGACATAAATCATAGCACCGTAGCTTCCTTTGCTGATGACACCAGAATCTCTATGATAATGGCGTCCATCGAAGACACAGGGAATCTTCAAGACGATATAAATCAAGTCTTCCATTGACCCCCAGACATGAATATGATATTTAACGAAAACAAGTTCACTTGCTAATGTGGAAGACTGGCTGAAATAAAGATTGTAACGGAGTGTATCCTTGGGAGCTCACAAACATGTGGTAAACATGTCAAGGATGTGTAGGTGGTCTCTGTACGTGTGACGTACCTGTCACACCTGTCGCAAGGTTATAGACACTCAGCCTTCTTCCACCTTCACTTTGGCTTTTTTCCTCTCTGTCTGGTCTAATTAATACCAAGCAACATGAATATAGCAAAGTGAGTGTACTTTGTATTCATTTGTTTGTTACTGCCTCCATGTGGTCTACACACTTGTGGTCTACACACCTGTGGTCTACACACCTATGGTCTATACACCTGTGGTCTACACATCTATGGTCTACACACCTGATGGACTGATTACATCAACTTTAGGCTGAGGGACTGATTCCCTCAAACTCCTTCTGATCTTCACAATTCTTCTTATTATGGACTGATGAAGCCACTGTGGTGGGAAACGTTTCCACAAATGTTGCACATGTGTCTCATTTATCAACTTTTCGGTTCTCTGAACCATTTATCTACAACAATATATTTTTTGTTTTCCAGTTCTTCAAATGTGGATAAAATGAAGACACACAGGAGAGTCACAGCACACAAGAGGGTCACAACACACAGGAGGGTCACGGCACACAAGAGGGTCACAACACACAGGAGGGTCACGGCACACAAGAGGGTCACAACACACAGGAGGGTCACGGCACACAAGAGGGTCACAACACACAGGAGGGTCACAGCACACAAGAGGGTCACAACACACAGGAGGGTCACAGCACACAAGAGGGTCACAACACACAGGAGGGTCACAGCACACAGGAGGGTCACAACACACAGGAGGGTCACAGCACACAGGAGGGTCACAGCACACAGGAGGGTCACCCCATAAGTCAGCTGACCTATTTTTTTAAACAATACATTAAATGAATGGTTGTGAAGGTGCAGGTGAAGGTTAGGCTGGACAAGGAGAACTCTCAAAGTAAGAGGAATTATGCTAGTTAATGGTCCAAGTTGGTGCGAAACGTCGTCCTAAGTTTCTTTCTGCTAGGTGCGGGATATGTAAGTGTTAATGGTATTTAAATAACATCTAGTCTCCCAGGGTTAGTGTTGAGTGGGGGTGACACCACCGGTGACACCACCGGTGACAGCACCGGTGACAGTTGCAACAAATACACAGCCTTTACCACCCATACCTGGAGGGTGTTCCTGGGGTCAGCGCCCCCGCGGCCCGGTTTATGACCAGACCTCGCGGTGGATCAGGGCCTGATCAACCAGGCTGTTACTGCTGGCCTCGCGCAAACCAACGTACGAACTACGGCCCGTCTGGTCAGATACTGACTTTAGGTGTTTGTCCAGCTTCCTCTTGAAGACAACCATAGAACCAGTATAGAGTTTAAAGAACTTAGAACGCCTCGAAGAACTGCAAATTTACTCTCAGGAGACAAAATAAGAAAGATAGGTGATAGTATACACATGGAAGATACACGGAAGCCTTGTCCCAAACCCACACTGCCATAACAACATGCTGTAGTGAGAAATATGCGAGTGTGTATGAAATAACCCCAGTGAAAAGCAAGGACGCCGTGGGCACAATAAGAGAACACCGTATCAACATTCGTGGTCCTAGATTTTCCAGCCTTCTATCAGCGGATATCAGAAATGTAGGTGGAACCATTGTAGAAGTTTTCAAGAGGAAACTGGACCACTACCTCTGCGGTGTGCTAGATCAACCAGGCTGTGATGGATATGTGTGCTAGCGGGCCACCAACAGGGACTGCCTGGTTGACCAGACAGTCAACAGGCTCGGGGCCAGTGACAGTGGTCTGAGGTCATTAAGCAGTGATTTGACAGCAGTGATAGTGATCTCTGGTTACTAAGCAGTGACTGCCAACACTGACAGCTACCAGTGATCCGCTACCAGTCTAGTCCTGGAGCAAAAATAAACGACCTGAACCGTGACACATTAGAGGAGAGGAAAACCAGGGTGAGATATAATCAGGACGTTCAAGATGCCCAGAAGACTCAGGACCAACACACTGTATAAAGGGAGAAAATATAAAAAATGGTGGAAGTGGATATGATACACAGTTTTAAGAGCAGGTACGAGGAAATCCATGAAGTCACTGATTTCCTGTGACAGTTCGTGAACGAGAGGTGTGACCAGGAGCCAAGCCTCGACCCTACAGCCATGACTAGGTGAATACACGGTCATTGGCTACAGCAGTCCCACCCCGAAACGAAAGTTCCTGGGTTCGAATACCGGGCAAGTCTTCATACATCCACTGCCCCTGTCCACCTAGCAGTAAGAAAGTACCTGGGTGTTAGCCTCCCCACAGCCACTGTCCCTGTTCACCAAGAAGTAAGCAGGTACCTGGGTGTTAGGTGAGTGTTGTAGGTGGCGTCCTGGGAGGTCAGGTGCTAATAATAAGGAAGAAGGGTCGACACTAGCATAGATCTGTTCCTGTAGCTGTAAATAGTTAATATACCACAGGAGATGAGGGAGGTAAGTGTCTGTCTACTGGTGTTACACTGTTGCTGCTGGTGTTACACTGTTGCTGCTGGTGTTACACTTACTGCTGGTATTGCAGTGTTACTGCTGGTATTGCACTGTTACTGGTGATATTACACTGTTATTGGTGGTGTTACACTGTTACTGCTGGTATTACACTGTTACTGGTGGCATTACACTGTTACTGGTGGTATTACACTGTTACTGATGGTATTACACTGTTACTGGTGGTATTACACAGTTACTGGTGGTATTACACTGGTAGTGATAAACTCAGCTCTGTGGTGTTACACTGTTAGTGATGGTGTTACATTGTTACTGCTGGTGTTACACTGTTACTGGTGGTATTACACTGTTACTGCTGGTGTTACACTGTTGTTGGTAGTGATACACTCAACAGAAATATTCCTCAAGGGGCCTCTGACATACCCACCAAGGGAAGTATCCCTCATTGGAACCTCAGTTGACACCCCCCTGTAACAGAAGTACCCCTCAAGGGATACTTCTGTTGGGGGATACGTAATTCTCTCTGGCTTCTCTATATAGACTTTTTTTTTGCTCTATGGCCCCATGACTCCAGTCTCTTTCAACCATTTCCTCCATGACCTTAACATTCTTGCTCCTTCCATCAAGTTCAGAGCTGAATGGGAGACCGACTCTCCTTGCTTCCTCTCCCTGATGTGGTGTCCATCGCTCGGCTACAGGCTTTTCCTTTTTCCGTCTATTGTAAGGCAGTCCACAGTGGCATATACATTCACTGCTTTTTTTCTTACCATGCTCCCTCTGTCAGGAAAAGTGTTCTTGTTTCTATATTTCTTCGTGTTCTCCGCGTCTGTGACCCTCAATTTTTCGACTCTGAAATTTCCACGCTTCGTAACTCGTGTCTTGAATACCTTCACGATTTCATCAACAAAGCTCAACGGACTTTCTTCTCTCCCAGACTCCCTTCTCTTGAAAATCTCCTGTTCTTTGCCTCCGGCGCCGAGTCACCAACTGGACAAGACGCGGACCGGGACAATACCGGGAACCTCATCCAGTCTATCTTTTCCTTCGCTGTATTTCCAGTCTTCTATATCTTATCAACACTACGTCTTTTAGATATCAAAATTACTTTAAGCCAGACTAACACCCTTCGTAGGAATGTAGTTCATTCTCCTCCTGTCGCTGATGCTTCCGGTGTTTTACTGTATTTCCTGCCCCTCTTGTCCTCTCCAATACATAGGTGAAACTGGCTGATCTCTTTCTGACTTCAAGAGCGCCAGAGTGTCAGCCTTGTCGATACTCTCTGCTGCCATGTTAGAGTTTACAGTCATCCTATTAACTGGTCCTCTGCCAGAACCGTCTACACTTCTTATAGCCTTCGTAGAGGTGTCACATTGCGTCATCCTTTGTACACAACTTTCCTGGTATTACTCTCAGTCCTGTGTTTCTCTAGATGACTTCCTTTCTCATTATATTGTTAAATGCTCTGAACTTGAGAACACTCGTCACTTGACCTGATCTTTGTCTCCTTCTATCCTTCCTTCTTCTCCTTTCCTGTACTTTCAGTGCCTTTCTTGTCGTCTGTCTTGGTGGGTTGTGTCCTCTGGTCGTTTTGTCTGGCAGGGGTTTTGTCCGGCCCCCGTGGGCCAGTAGCTCTCCTGCAGTGATCTTCTCCTATTTTGTTCTTGTGCACTACTACTACCACTAATACTATTATTACTACTACTACTACTACTACTACTACTACTACTACTACTACTACTACTACTACTACTACTACTTCTACCTCATAACTACTACTGTTACCACTATCACTGGTGATACCATTACTAGTACTACTACTACCACCACCACTGGTGCTACCTTTACTACTACTATTACTACCACTATTTTATGCTGTAACGACGCTCTTACGTTACGTAAACATATATATCGGCTCCCAAGGGTAACAGCCTGTCCAGGGGCATTTAAAATATTACAAAATACTACAACCCGAGGCCAAGCTTGCTTCTTCACCAAAAGCATTAAGTAAATGGTCAGTACTTATATTAATATATAATATGTGGGGCAGTTAAATTCACTTTTATGAAAATATAAGTATATTAATAGTAAAGTTACATATAGAGTATACAACCTGATGCCCTGTGTAATACCCAGGTACCTATTTTATTGCAAGATGAAAAGGGGTAACAGGTGTTAGGAGATTTACCCGAAGATCGAAGCAGGATGGGAGAGTGGTATTATCAAGGATGAGAGGGAGGCGAGAGGGATTCCCACTCGAATAGTATGAAGAATGAGAGGGAGTCCCACTCGATAGTATCAAGGGTGAGAGGGATTCCCGTTCGACAGTATCAAGGATTGTGAGGTGAGAGTAGTTCCACTCGATAGTATCAAGGATGAGAGGTAGTCCCACTCGATAGTATGAAGGATGAGAGGTGAGAGAGAGTAGTCCCACTTGAGAGGTGATGCTTACAACTAGAGTTCATCTTGTTGTGCAGCATCCAAACACTGAGTGAGGTAAGACACTGCCGTGGAGAAGAGCTAAGATAAGACTTAATTGGTCAGAGCAATATCCTCAGGCATGTGGTGTTGTGTCTATCAGTGGCACAGTGCCGGGGTCAGGCATCAGGCACACCCTGCATGTGTCTCACTCAGTCCACATTCTCATATGTGGCACCGCATAAAAAGGAGAGCATAGTGTATTAACATATGTGGCACCTCATAATGAGGATGTTTGTGTATTCTTAAGAATCTCTCTCTCTCTCTCTCTCTCTCTCTCTCTCTCTCTCTCTCTCTCTCTCACTCTCTCACTCACTCACTCGTTCTCTTGCTGATTCTTTCAGTTTTATCTGTGTTTCCTATTGTCTCTGAGGAAAATTTCTTGTTCTTGACAAAGTCTGTGATGGTTGAGAAGTTGTGTGACTTCGTCTTCGTCTCTAGAGGAAGCGCCTTTCCCTTTCTAACCTGCATCTTCCTTTGTTTTCTCTGTGCCTTTAAACTCGTCCTTCCAAGACACTGGTATAAATTCACAATGTTCAGACCAACGTTCCGGCTTATTTCAGTAAAATTATGGTTTATTTTCAGTTACTGAATTTGTGGTTGAAATTGAATTTGGTGAAGACGCCCTCAGGTTGGTTTGTGTTGGGTTGACCAGGGCTGGGATGTCTGCAGGTCTGAACTTTACCTTGTACTCACCGAATTGTGGTTGCAGGGGTCGATTCATAGCTCCTGGTTTGAGTTTGATACATTTGATAGCATTAAGTACAACATTGTCATTATTTGTGAATGTAAAGTCAAGGGATGTTGCACTGTCTTCTGTGTACAGTTCTGCAAGGCTGAGGGACTGACTGCCTCATCTACAGTGCTCGTAGAGGAATGTGTATTGAACTGATATGAAAGGTCACTGCTTGGTGACCTTACTTCTTCAAGTCTTCAATATTCCATGTACTGACCTTTCCTCATTTCAGCCAGTGAACTTTACTGAAGATTTTCTTCTTTACTGTTATAGTATTCCATAAAATCATATATATATACTCCGAGTATTGACGAGGGTGTTCAAGGAGGAGGCGAAAGGTGACGTAAGCTAGCTCGATTATTAGGTTTGAAGACCATCCACTACACGAGGGGTCATTAAGGCTGCATGTAACCTGTACACCACCTGTCAAGGATACTTTAATACCTTAAAATGGGGATTAAAGTCAAGTGTCAGTGTATATACACTGGAAGATACACACCTCAGTGTGTAAATGATCTTGAGGTAAGGGTTCTAGTGAAGTGTAATGAGATTAACTGAGATTGGAAGATGAAAAGAGAAGTTAAGTATAATTAACGTGTGATATTAAAGAGGAATCAATTAGAGGGAGACTCGAGATGAGAGAAAGAGAGAGATAGAGAGAGAGATAGAGAGAGTTCTGCTGCTGCTCTGTGTTAATCATCAATGATGCTTCTTAATTATCAAGTATACGTTGTGATACGTGATAGGTACGTTTCTCTCTCTCTCTCTCTCTCTCTCTCTCTCTCTCTCTCTCTCTCTCTCTCTCTCTCTCTCTTATAATCTCAGGTGGCTCTTCTCTAATACCCAGAGTTCCTGCATAAATCACCACCTGGCTGGGAATACCTGGTTACGTAGGTGATCTAAATACGTCCTCCCAGTTAGAAATAGTTACTGGGATGATCAGGCTCCTGGTTTAGCTTTCTTTCCGTCCTGTGTGCTTCACCTGATGCTGGTATCATGGCCCTCGGGGCCCGTGATCACTGAGGCTGTTGGTGCTTGCTGCCTGCTAGTCCAACCTGAGGGCCATGTCGGATTCCGTTCACTTGTTAATGGCACAAAGGAATGTCTGAGGTGATTATACAGTTACTTTAAAGGAGCTGATGGAAGCAGTTAAAATTAAACACAGGTGTAATATCTGGGTATCTTTATTTGTAGATGTTTCGGCAACCAGTGGCTTTATCAGTACAATGACATAATGTGAAGACTGTAGAACTGTATACAAAAAATGAGGTAATCAGTCCCTGAACCCGAGGCTGAGGGACTGTTGATGTTAGTGTTGAAGTAAAGTGACTGGCCTCACTAGCTTAGATGGTGTCTAACACAAGAATGGAGGAACACTGCAGAAGGTCTACCGGCCCATACTAGGCAGGTCTTACTCTAAATCAACCATTACCACCCACCCACTTGTCCAACCTTTTCCCAAGGCTAACCAGCCGCTGTGGAGGGGCGACGAATATCCAACATATACCATGGAAAACTAAACACAAATGTAGTATAGTGCGATCCTATTGACTACGAGTCATAAATATGTACTCACTGGAGCGGAGGAGAGAGAGCTACATGATAATAAATACCTGGAAAGTACTCGAGGGCCTGGTCACAAATCTGCACACTGCCACAACAACATACTGGAGTGACAGATATTGGAGCAAGTGTAAAATAAACCCAGTGAAAAGCAGGGGTGCGGTGGGGACATTATGGGAACACTGTATCAACATTAGTTGTCCCACACTGTTCAACATCTTACCAAAACATATCAGGAACACTGCTGGAACAAGTGTAGAAACCTTCAAAAAGTGTAGACAAGTGTAGAAGTCTGGTCGAGTCACAGCTCCTGGCCCTACATCTTCGCTGGTCGCTACTAGGTCCACTCTCTCCTTGCTTTTAGAGCCTTGTCGTACCTCTTCTTAAATCTGTGTATGGATCCCGCCTCTGCCACTTCACTCTCCAGATTGTTCCACTTCCTGACAACTCTGTGACTGAAGAAATACTTTCTAACATCCCTGTGACTCATCTGTGTTTTCAACTTCCAGTTATGTGTGTGAGTGTATAAGTGCCAGGAGTATAAACTCTCTACCCAAACATCACTGGCAGTCTTCTGTTTTATCAGTCAACAGTTTACTGAATGTATTAGGAATTTCTGGGTATTTTTTCCGTAAATCCCATCCTTGAAGCCCTCATTAATGTTGAATAATGATGCGTATCAGTTAAGTACTGTAGCTTTTACCATAAGATTATAATGAGATGAGGTTAGCGTATTACCTGGAGTTTAGAGTTCCGGGGGTCAACGCCCCCGCGGCCCGGTCTGTGACCAGGCCTCATGGTGGATCAGAGCCTGATCAACCAGGCTGTTGCTGCTGGCCGCACGCAGTCCGACGTACGAACCACAGCCCGGCTGGTCAGGTACCAACTTTAGGTGCCTTGCGTATTGGAGCAGTGAGGGATAACAGTAGTATGTAGAGGAGATTAGAGTAGTGTATCATGAGTTGTCAATATAGCCTGGCACTCTGACCACCAGGCACTGATAGAGTGCCACTTGAAGGCGGACGTTCATTGCCTCTTCTTCCGGCCCCTCCTCCTCCACTCTTCTGAAGGAGGTGTTGGAGAGCTGAGGCTGGGAAAGACAATGATGAGGGGCGAGACGTCTTAGTGTAGTGGTGGTGAGGGGCGAGACGTCATAGTGTAGTGGTGGTGAGATGCGAGACGTCTTAGTATATTGGTGGTGAGGGGCTAGACGTCTTAGTGTAGTGGTGGTGAGGGGCGATATGTCTTAGTATATTGGTGGTGAGGGGCTAGCAGTCTTTGTGTAGTGGTGGTGAGGGGCGAGACGTCTTATTATATTGGTGGTGAGGGGCTAGCCGTCTTAGTGTAGTGGTGGTGAGGGGCGATATGTCTTAGTGTAGTGGTGGTGAGGGGCGAGATGTCTTGGGGGAGTGGTGGTGAGGGGCGAGACGTCTTAGTGTAGTGGTGGTGAGGGGCGATATGTCTTAGTGTAGTGGTGGTGAGGGGCGAGATGTCTTAGGGGAGTGGTGATAAAGGCAGGGAGAAGAGAAGGTAGATGAGGAAGATAATAAGAAAGTGAGAGAATAGGGGAAGTATATTTGCAAGAGACGGAAATGGTGGGGAAGGTGGGGGGGGAGAAGGAAGGAAGAGGCAAAGTGGAGGGGAAGAGAGTAAGATAGGAGAATGGGAGGTGGAGGAGAAGAGACACACCGGAGGAGAGAACAAGTAATAACGTCACACAGATAACGGAATCTGAAGAATGGAAAGAGGACAAAGCAAGGCACGAAGAGGACAAAGTAAGGCACGAAGAGGACAAAGTAAGGCACGAAGAGGACAAAGTAAGGCACGAAGAGGACAAAGTAAGGCACGAAGAGGACAAAGTAAGGCACGAAGAGGACAAAGCAAGGCACGAAGAGGACAAAGTAAGGTACGAAGAGGACAAAGTAAGGCACGAAGAGGACAAAGTAAGGTACGAAGAGGACAAAGTAAGGCACGAAGAGAACAAAGTAAGGCACGAAGAGGACAAAGTAAGGCACGAAGAGGACAAAGCAAGGCACGAAGAGGACAAAGTAAGGCACGAAGAGGACAAAGTAAGGCACGAAGAGGACAAAGTAAGGCACGAAGAGGACAAAGTAAGGCACGAAGAGGACAAAGTAAGGCACGAAGAGGACAAAGTAAGGCACGAAGAGGACAGAAGTAAGGCAACAGAGAAGAGGACAAAGTAAGGCACGAAGAGGACAAAGTAAGGCACGAAGAGGACAAAGTAAGGCACGAAGAGAACAAAGTAAGACACGAAGAGGACAAAGTAAGGCACGAAGAGGACAAACTAAGGTACGAAGAGGACAAAGTAAGGCACGAAGAGGACAAAGTAAGGCACGAAGAGGACAAAGTAAGGCACGAAGAGGACAAAGTAAGGCACGAAGAGGACAAAGCAAGGCACGAAGAGGACAAACTAAGGTACGAAGAGGACAAACTAAGGTACGAAGAGGACAAACTAAGGCACGAAGAGGACAAAGTAAGGTACGAAGAGGACAAAGTAAGGCACGAAGAGGACAAAGTAAGGTACGAAGAGGACAAACTAAGGTACGAAGAGGACAAAGTAAGGCACGAAGAGGACAAAGTAAGGTACGAAGAGGACAAAGCAAGGCACGAAGAGAACAAAGTAAGGCACGAAGAGGACAAAGTAAGGCACGAAGAGAACAAAGTAAGGTACGAAGAGGACAAAGTAAGGCACGAAGAGGACAAAGTAAGGCACGAAGAGAACAAAGTAAGGTACGAAGAGGACAAAGTAAGGCACGAAGAGGACAAAGCAAGGCACGAAGAGGACAAAGTAAGGCACGAAGAGAACAAAGTAAGGCACGAAGAGGACAAAGTAAGGCACGAAGAGGACAAAGCAAGGCACGAAGAGGACAAAGCAAGGCACGAAGAGGACAAAGTAAGGTACGAAGAGAACAAAGTAAGGTACGAAGAGGACAAAGTAAGGCACGAAGAGAACAAAGTAAGGTACGAAGAGGACAAAGTAAGGTACGAAGAGAACAAAGTAAGGTACGAAGAGGACAAAGCAAGGCACGAAGAGAACAAAGTAAGGCACGAAGAGGACAAAGTAAGGCACGAAGAGAACAAAGTAAGGCACGAAGAGAACAAAGTAAGGCACGAAGAGAACAAAGTAAGGCACGAAGAGAACAAAGTAAGGCACGAAGAGGACAAAGTAAGGCACGAAGAGAACAAAGTAAGGACGAAGAGACAAAGTAAGGCACGAAGAGGACAAAGTAAGGCACGAAGAGCAAGTAAGGACGAAGAGGACAAACTAAGGTACGAAGAGGACAAAGTAAGGCACGAAGAGGACAAAGTAAGGTACGAAGAGGACAAAGTAAGGTACGAAGAGGACAAAGTAAGGCACGAAGAGGACAAACTAAGGTACGAAGAGGACAAAGTAAGGCACGAAGAGGACAAAGCAAGGCACGAAGAGGACAAAGTAAGGCACGAAGAGGACAAAGCAAGGCACGAAGAGGACAAAGTAAGGCACGAAGAGGACAAACTAAGGTACGAAGAGGACAAAGTAAGGCACGAAGAGGACAAAGTAAGGTACGAAGAGGACAAAGTAAGGCACGAAGAGGACAAAGTAAGGCACGAAGAGAACAAAGTAAGGTACGAAGAGGACAAACTAAGGTACGAAGAGGACAAAGTAAGGCACGAAGAGGACAAAGTAAGGCACGAAGAGGACAAAGTAAGGCACGAAGAGGACAAAGCAAGGCACGAAGAAAGAGGACAAAGAAAGGCGGAAGTGAGTGCCACACAGTAGCCAGGCTAGAGGTGCCGGGAGTGCGTGCCACACAGTAGCCAGGCTAGAGATGCCGGGAGTGAGTGCCACACAGTAGCCAGGCTAGAGGTGCCGGGAGTGAGTGCCACACAGTAGCCAGGCTAGAGGTGCCGGGAGTGAGTGCCACACAGTAGCCAGGCTAGAGGTGCTGGGAGTGAGTGCCACACAGTAGCCAGGCTAGAGGTGCTGGGAGTGAGTGCCACACAGTAGCCAGGCTAGAGGTGCCGGGAGTGAGTGCCACACAGTAGCCAGGCTAGAGGTGCCGGGAGTGAGTGCCACACAGTAGCCAGGCTAGAGGTGCCGGGAGTGAGTGCCACACTGTAGCCAGGCTAGAGGTGCCGGGAGTGAGTGCCACACAGTAGCCAGGCTAGAGGTGCCGGGAGTGAGTGCCACACAGTAGCCAGGCTAGAGGTGCCGGGAGTGAGTGCCACACTGTAGACAGGCTAGTGGTGCCGGGAGTGAGTGCCACACAGTGGCCAGGCTAGTGGTGCCGGGATGAGTGCCACATAGCCAGGCTAGAGGTGCCGGAGTGAGTGCCACACAGTAGCCAGGCTAGAGGTGCCGGGAGTGAGTGCCACACAGTAGCCAGGCTAGAGGTGCTGGGAGTGAGTGCCACACAGTAGCCAGGCTAGAGGTGCTGGGAGTGAGTGCCACACAGTAGCCAGGCTAGAGGTGCCGGGAGTGAGTGCCACACAGTAGCCAGGCTAGAGGTGCCGGGAGTGAGTGCCACACAGTAGCCAGGCTAGAGGTGCCGGGAGTGAGTGCCACACTGTAGCCAGGCTAGAGGTGCCGGGAGTGAGTGCCACACAGTAGCCAGGCTAGAGGTGCCGGGAGTGAGTGCCACACAGTAGCCAGGCTAGAGGTGCCGGGAGTGAGTGCCACACTGTAGACAGGCTAGTGGTGCCGGGAGTGAGTGCCACACAGTGGCCAGGCTAGTGGTGCCGGGAGTGAGTGCCACATAGCCAGGCTAGAGGTGCCGGGAGTGAGTGCCACATAGTAGCCAGGCTAGACAGCAACAGCAAAAAGCCATCAGTGAGAGGATTGGAATGCATACAACATGCTGACTGTGGTAAATGGGTAGCGAATACCAGTACCTCTGTGTGTTGTGGTCTTAGTAAAGGTAGATGGGACCTTCACTGCTGGTAACAGGTACTTCACTGTTGCTGCTGATGTTACCCTGGCTGAGTGACCTTTATTGCTGGTAACTTACTTCACTGCTGTTACCTTGTCTGCGTGACCCCTCACTGTTGCTAACTGTTACCTCACTGCTGTTGCTGTTACTTCACTGCTGCTGCTGTTACCTCACTGCTGTTACCTCACTACTGTTGCTGTTACCTCACTGCTGTCACTGTCACCCCACTGCTGTCACTGTCACCTTACTGCTGTCTCTGTCACTTCACTGCTGTCACTCACCTCACTGCTGTCACTGTCACCTTACTGCTGTCACTGTCACTTCACTGCTGTCACTGTTACCTCACTGCTGTCACTGTTACCTCACTGCTGTTGCTGTTACTTCACTGCTGCTGCTGTTACCTCACTGCTGTTACCTCACTACTGTTGCTGTTACCTCACTGCTGTCACTATCACCTCACTGCTGTTGCTGTTACTTCACTGCTGCTGCTGTTACCTCACTGCTGTTACCTCACTACTGTTGCTGTTACCTCACTGCTGTCACTGTCACCTCACTGCTGTCACTGTTACCTCACTGCTGTTGCTGTTACTTCACTGCTGTTGCTGTTACCTCACTACTGTTGCTGTTACCTCACTGCTGTCACTGTCACCTCACTGCTGTCACTGTCACCTTACTGCTGTCGCTGTCACTTCACTGCTGTCACTCACCTCACTGCTGTCACTGTCACCTTACTGCTGTCACTGTAACCTTACTGCTGTCACTGTCACTTCACTGCTGTCACTGTCACCTCACTGCTGTCACTGTCACCTCACTGCTGTCACTGTCACCTCACTGCTGTCACTGTCACCTCACTGCTGTCACTGTCACCTGGTTATATTGACAACGTCGCTCTACATAAATAACAAGACTTGAGTTATTTTTTCTATTTTTTTTGAGGGGGCGTGGGGGGGGGGGTCCTGGTGTCGTCATTAAAGTACGATAATGAGTGAAATGATAATAATTAAAACGTAATGGAAGAAAACTGAAACAAAGTAACGGATCAGGTTAATAACGCATAAAGACATTATTAACGTGATTGACGTTTCGTAATTATTGCGTCATCAATATCTGTTTATGCTAAGAATAATTGTCATCATCATTATTATTATTGTCATTATTGTTATTATTATTGTCATTGTTATTATTATTAGTGTCATTATTATTATTGTCATTATTATTATTATTGTTATTTTTATTTTTATTATGTCATTATTATTATCATTATAATTATTATTATTGTCATTATATAAATATTATTATTGTTTTTGTTGTGTTATATCTCGTGAATTAAAGTGGAAAGGAACCAGCAAATAACAGAGTAGAATGGGTGAGAAAGGGAAAGAGGAAGGAGAGGGAATAAGGATGGAAGACGAAGGTAGAGTTGATGGGAGAGTAGAGCAGGAAACGTGAATAATGGAATGGGAAGCGGGAGAGAAGGAAGGAAGGAAGATAGGGGAGACATAATGGAAGAGGAAACTAGACAGATGGAAGCTTGAGTACCAGCTGGTAGGTGGTTTGTCACCAGCTGGTAGATGATTGAAGGTCTCCAGCTGGTAGGGTAGGGTAGCCCACCCTTTATAAATCGACCAGTCACGCCACGGTCATGGCACAGTCACGTCACAGTCACGTCACACTCATATCACAGTCACGTAACAATCATGTCACAGTCATGTCACAGTTACGTCACAGACATGTACAAAATAAAGGAGAGAAAGAAGTAAAGTGAGGGGAACTAGGAAGACTGGAGTGAGGGGAAACTCTCCTGGTCTTCAATAAATAAGTGGACAAATTAGAGGCGGAAGAACAGCCGGCATGTTGTCAGTGTTATGGAGCTCTGGGAGAACACCAGAGAACCCGGGAGAACACCCAGAGAACACTGAAGAACGCTGAGGTAGGATGACAGAATGCTTGGAACGTGAACTCTGGTAGGGAGAACACTGTAAGGGAGAAGAACAGTCAGAGAGGGAAAATAGAACACTGTAAGGGAGGAGAACACTCAGCAAGAGGGAGAACAGAACACTGGAAGGGTGGGAGGGAGAGGAAGGAAGGAACTTCTGGTTTTAGGCTTAATGAGGAGAAGAGAGGTAGAGAGAGGGAGAAGGAAGGATTAAGGGAGGTAGGGAAGCAGGGTGCAGAGCAGCTAGGAACACTCTCCACGCTACTGCACCAACATCATCACCAGCATCATCAATAACATCACCAACGTCGCTAACATCACCAACATCATCATAAACGTCACCAGCATCATCAATAACATCACCAACATCGCTAACATCACCAATATTATTATAAACATCACCAGCATCATCAATAACATCGCCAACATCGCTAACATCAGCAGCAACATCAACAACCATGGCAGACACACTGTTAAGTGAACACAGTATCGTATTTGTGTTTAGTATTGTTGCCACTGCATTCTGTATTTGTGTAGGAGGAGAGGTGAGGTGAGTGTCAGTGGTGGCAGAGGTGTGCAGGGGTGGTGCAGGGGTGAGGGGCAGGGTGTGCAGGGTGGCAGGGGTGGTGCAGGGTAGGTGGTGAAATGGTGCAGGGGTGGTGCAAGTGAGTGGTGGTGGTGCAGGGTGGCAGGGGGGGCAGGACAATGCTGTAACACATACATATACACATTTTGACTATAACTCATGTATATATATATATATATATATATACATACACAAGCTGCGTTTGTGTTATTACCAAATCCATTCAATAAACCCACACGACATTGACAGTGTCCTCAATGGATGACAGTCTGGTGCAAAGTCTGGTATTGTTTGCTAAGGATGACACGGTTCTGTTGTTTACATCTCCCTCAATGTCAGATACGAGGATGAAGTAGAGGATGGGGGGGGGGGCTAGTACTGTACCTTGTGGAACAGAGGTTTCACTGTGCCAGCCTCTGACTTAACTGTTTACTGTTACTCTTTATGTTCTCTTGGATAGAAAGTTAAAGATCCATCTGCCCACTTTTCCAGTTATTTCCTTAGTGCACATTTTGTGCGCTGTTACACTATGATCGCACTTGTCCAAGACTTTTGCAAAGTCTTTGTATACTACATCAGTACATTGTTTGTCCTACAGAGTATCCAAGACCATGTCATAGTGGTCCAGTAGTTGTGAGAGGCAGGAGTAACCTGCTCTAACCCATGTTGCCCTGGGTTGTGCAACTGATGGGTATCTAAGTGGGTGGCGATCTTGTTTCTTAGAACTCTTTCAAAGATTTTTATGATGTGGGACGTTAGTGCTATCGGTCTGTGAGTCTTTGCTATTGCTTTACTGCCACCTTTGTGGAGTGGGGCTATATATGTGTGGATGACCTCCGCCCCAGAGTCAAGGTTCTCTCTCCACAGCGTAGGGATAATCAGTAAATTGAACTTCAACAATCAGAGATCTGACCGAGACACAATAAACAGAGAACAATCAGACATTTCCCATGAGAGACGATGCTGAGTGCCCTGAACCCACACCAGTGCTTAGTAAAGCCGAACACAGTCTTGCAAGAGTCTGTTGAGTGTGTACCGCTGGGAGACACTGTCACAGAGATCACATGTTAGGAGAAGAGCAAGCAAGGATAGCAAGACTGCTCTCAGACCTCTGCTGTTGTGCTGCTGCTGCTGCTTGCTGCTGCTGCTGCTGCTGCTGCTAGTCACACAAAACTCTGCCAACCACTTACTGCTGTGTCACACTGGAAAAACAAATTGCATAATTAGTAGTAGTAGTAGTGCTATTATTATTATATTAATTGTAGTGCTAAACCCTCTTGTGTCATACAGGATCATGCAGCTAGAGAGAGCTAATTGCATCATAGCCGAAGCAACAGGTATTTATATATATATATATATGTGTGTGTGTGTGTGTGTGTGTGTGTGTGTGTATGTGTGTGCGTGTGCGTGTGAAGGTTGGGAATATACCGCTGACTTCCACTGACTTTAAGTATATTCACAGGTATACCGAGTGAAATATGTATACTACTGAGTGGATGCCAGAGTGATGGAAGGTACAGTCTTAAGATTGACCAGTCAGGAGAGTGCAAGTGCCAGTTTTGTGAGTGGAGGGAGGGGGAGGGAAGGGGGTGTTGAGTGCCTGACAGTATGGATTGTTGGCCCTGTGTGGTGCTTGCTCTGGCACCTCGGCTTTAACCTCCCACACGCCTGCATGATCACCACCACCACCCCTTCAGACACCACCACCCCTTCAGACACCACCACCACCACCCCTTCAGACACCACAACCACCACCCCTTCAGACACCACTACCACCACTATCACCACCCTGCTAACACCACTACTACCACCACCCTGATAACATCACTGCTACCACTACCTTGCTAACACCACCACCACTGTTAACACCACTACCACAAGATGGTGAACACACACACACTCACACACAGGACTCCCAGAGGACACGAGAGATTCTCCTTATACGTCTGATCTATGACTGGGCTTTCTCTGTGGCACTGGGCACCCACTGTGGCGTCGTCTGGGGCACTGTGGCGTCGTCTAGAGCACTATGACATCATCTGGGGCACTGTGGCGTCGTCTGATGGTGATGGTGACTGTAATGTGAAGAACATTGATGGGGTCATCTGGGGCACTGTGGCATCATCTGAGGCACTATGATATCATCTGGGGGAACTGTGACATGGTCTGGGGCACTGTGACATCATCTGGGGTACTGTGATATCGTCTGGGGCACTGCGATATCGTCTACAGCATTAAGCTAACTTGACGACATGCAAGGCGTGCTAAGAACGTGGTAAGAACGTGTTTCTGGCGTGTTGGGAACGTGTTTCTGGCGAGTCGATGACGTGTTGCGAACGTATTTGGGGCCAGAGAGACACGTTGAGGCTTGTCGACGACGTGTTACAGACGTGCTTGTTCGACAATGGCGTGTTGCTGCTGCATGAGAATCCGGACACCAGATTGACCGTTCGTGATGTGAATCCGACTTTATGTTTCCCAAGATGTTTGTTTTTAATTACCTGATGCAAGATTATTATTATTATTATTATTATTATTCAGCGGGGGTGATCTGTATTTAACAAGACAAATATTTTCTATATACCATCGTTACATAATCTTATTAAGCAAAATAAAGAAAAGATCGAATCCTCATTAATTCTGGTTAATTAGGTGGTTAATTACTATCAGCAGTGTAATTCTGGTTAATATCACGAGTGTCATTCACTGTAATTCTGGTTAATTAGGCAGTTAATTACCACCAACAGTGTCATTCTGGTTAATTAGCATCATCAATGTCATTCAGTGTAACCTGGATAATGGTAACTGTTTATTATTGTTATTTCAAGGCGTAATTAACCACTACTGGGCAGGTCATCAGCAGTGAGTCACCTAATCACAGTTAGGTGTATGTACCCTGAGAGGTACATCTTATGAAGTGTATATACATCCAGAGGTGTATCTTTCAGGTAAATAATATATATATATATATATATATATATATATATATATATATATATATATATATATATATATATATATTCATTATCCCCGTTTGGTGTACTAGCCTCCACAAGCAGTGTATATATTATTGTGACCACGAACGAGTGGTATTGAATCAATAACAACACTGCGACTAGCCGAGGATTCGAACCCATGTAGTTTGGCCCTGCCTCGTGGTGAGCGAAATATATATACTGTGACCGGCCGGGGATCGAACCCAAGTCATTTAGTCAGCCTCACTTTCCATGTAGGCACACGTTCACTCTCCGTGTGTACACTTGTTCACTCTCCGTGTGTACACTTGTTCACTCTCCGTGTGTACACTTGTTCACTGGTGGTGGTAGGGATGGTCGTATGGTGTGGTGGTGGTGTTGTGTTGTGGTAGTAGTTATAGTAGTGGTAGTGCTAGTAGTGGTGGTGGTGGTAGTGGTTGCCAGTTCTTGTGGGTGAAAATGATAGTTATATGTTGATAATGATGGTGATAGTGACTGTAATGTGAATAACATTGATGGTGAGCGACAGTGACTGACAGTGATAATGATGAACATGAAGAAGTGACAGTGACTCTCACAGTGATAATGATGAACATGAAGAAGTGGCAGTGACTCTCACAGTGATAATGATGAATATGATGAAGTGAGAATGACTCACAGTGATAATGAAGTGGCAGTGACTCACAGTGATAATGAAGTGACAGTGACTCACAGTGATAATGATGAATATGATGAAGTGAGAATGACTCACAGTGATAATGAAGTGGCAGTGACTCACAGTGATAATGAAGTGACAGTGACTTACAGTGATAATGAAGTGACAGTGACTCTTACAGTGATAATGAAGTGACAGTGACTCTCACAGTGATAATGATGAATATGATGAAGTGAGAATGACTCAGTGATAATGAAGTGGCAGTGACTCACAGTGATAATGAAGTGACAGTGACTTACAGTGATAATGAAGTAACAGTGACTCTCACAGTGATAATGAAGTGACAGTGACTCTCACAGTGATAATGAAGTGACAGTGACTCACAGTGATAATGAAGTGACAGTGACTCAGTGATAATGAAGTGACAGTGACTTACAGTGATAATGAAGTGACAGTGACTCACAGTGATAATGAAGTGACAGTGACTCTCACAATGATAATGAAGTGACAGTGACTCTCAGTGATAATGAAGTGACAGTGACTCTCACAGTGATAATGCTGAATATGATGATAAATTAGACACTTATGTAACACTTGGGTATCTTTATTGAGGAAACGTTTCGCCACACAGTGGCTTCATCAGTCCAATACAAAGTAGAAAGTTGTAAGGAGAGTAGGAGTTTGAGGTAATCAGTCCCTCGACCTGGAGTCGATGTGTTCAGTCCATCAATCTTGAAAAGAATTCACTGTCACTTCATTATCACTGTGAGAGTCACTGTCACTTCATCATTATCACTGTGAGAGTCACTGTCAGTTCATTATCACTGTGAGAGTCACTGTCAGTTCATTATCACTGAGTCACTTTATCATATTCATTTACATGAATATCATAAAGTGACAGTGACTCACAGTGATAATGATGAATATGATAAAGTGACAGTGACTCACAGTGATAATGATGAATATGATAAAGTGACAGTGACTCACAGTGATAATGATGAATATGATAAAGTGACAGTGACTCACAGTGATAATGATGAATATGATAAAGTGACAGTGACTCAGTGATAATGATGAATATGATAAAGTGACAGTGACTCACAGTGATAATGATGAATATGATAAAGTGACAGTGACTCACAGTGATAATGATGAATATGATAAAGTGACAGTGACTCACAGTGATAATGATGAATATGATAAAGTGACAGTGACTCACAGTGATAATGATGAATATGATAAAGTGACAGTGACTCACAGTGATAATGATGAATATGATAAAGTGACAGTGACCTAAATTGAAACGCAAAGATCATCTTAAGAAAGTTCAAGTGGTGGGGGAGGGGGAGGGGGGAGGGGAGGGGCGGTAGTGAGTTGCTTGTTGCGTTCAATTGTGTCAATTGTAGTCTGGTGATTGACAAGTGATTGTTTTGTTAACTGCTTCCTGCGGGAGTGTGGTGGTGGGTTGTGGGGTGGGTTTGTATGTTGTTAGGTGGGTTCGTGGTGGGTGGGTTGGTTGGTGGGGTAGTATTGGTTGTGGGGGTGGGTTGTGGGAATGGGTTATAAACACTGGGTGGAGGTGGGATGGGTTACAGACACTGGGTGGAGGTGGGGATTGGTTACACTGGGTGGAGGTGGGGTGGGTTGGAAATAAATGGTATAAAATACCGACACAATGGAAAAATAAACACATAAGCAGTATAATGTGATCCTTTATTGACAACGTTTCGCCCACGCAGTGGGCTTTATCGAGTCACAAACAGATCTGTTTGTGACTCGATAAAGCCCACTGTGTGGGCGAAACGTTGTCAATAAAGGATCACATTATACTGCTTATGTGTTTATTTTTCCAGTGGGGTGGGTTACAGACACTGGGTGGAGGTAGGGGGTTACAGACACTGGGTGGAGGTAGGGGGTTACAGACACTGGGTGGAGGTAGGGGGTTACAGACACTGGGTGGAGGTAGGGGGTTACAGACACTGGGTGGAGGTAGGGGGTTACAGACACTGGGTTGAGGTGGGGGTGGGTTACACACTCTCAAGTTACCTTGGTAACGAGAGGCAATTGATGTGGTTGACGTTTTTAACGTGCGTTGAAGTGGGTGTTTGTGGCATCACACATCAATAATGATTAGTTGGTCAAGTGGGTTAGGCTAGGCTAGACCAGGTTAGGCTAGGCTAGATCAGGTTAGGCTAGGCTAGACCAGGTTAGGCTAGGCTAGACCAGGTTAGGCTAGGCTAAACCAGGTTAGGCTAGGCTAGCCCAGGTTAGGCTAGGTTAGACTAGGCTAGACTAGGTTAGGCTAGGCTAGACTAGGTTAGGATAGTCTGTCTACTACACCAGGGTCAGTAAGGCTGCATGTCACCTGTACTCCAGCAGCCAAGAATTCTTTAATACCTAAAATATTGATTATAATAAACTGTCAGTGTATATACACTGAGAGACATACACTTCTCAGTGTATATACACTGAGAGACATACACTTCTCAGTGTATATACACTGAGAGACATACACTTCTCAGTATATATGCACTGAGAGACATACGCCTCTGAGTGTTTGTCTCTTAGTGGTACAATATATACGAAAATAAACACAAATACAGTATAATGCGATTCCTTATTGACAACGTTTCGCCCACACAGTGGGCTTTATCAAGTCACAAACAGATGTACCCGCGTGAAGAGTAGTATATAGAGTGTGAAGAGTCAGGTGGAGAATGTTGGGTGGGTGTGATCTGAGACGGACCTGCCCGGGACGGCCGGGTGTCTATGTTGTTATGTAGCATAACGGTGAAGAAGTTTCCTGGTAAGAGGTTCAGCTATCTTGTAGAAGCCGCTGTTTTTTGTTGAAATTGTTAGATATACAGATAAGAGTGATGATTCCAGGATTCTGCGGTAGTGTCTTCCTGGGATTATGTATACCCCTGGAGAGGATTGAACCTTGTGGTGCCTCTTACTGGTGATGTCCTTAATGTCCGTCTCAAATCCAACCTACCCAGCACTATCCACCTGACTCTCCAGCCTATATAATATATTCATGTACTCTTTACCCAGGAAAAAGTCACGATGTTCCAAAGACACAACCGATGACCCGGATTTGGAAATGTGGGACTCTTGGGACAGCGAAACCAGTGAAACCAGCCAGGCCAGTGAGATAGGGATGGATCAAGGAACGCTCATCTCAACCCCAGATACACTGGTTGGCAGGTAGCAGGAACCCCGAAGTCCCAGAGGAGAAACAGTGTTTCCTTAGCTTAGATCGGGCAACCCAAGCTATCTGCAGGCAACACATTCAGGTTGATAAGCAAAAATACGTTCTGAAGATATCAGTATCCCCAAATCTGAAAGGGAAGTTTATTCTCCCGCCCCGAAACACAGAGTCGTATGAGGTACCTCGAATCACCCCTTGTTCTAGCAGAACTAAAATCCATAGAACGAGTGACAAAAGGCACACTAATGTGCTACCCACTAGACATGCTTCTCGATGCAATCCGTAGTAACATAAACATCCTGAGTTAAACAACTCCGAGCCAAGAAGGACGGTAACGTACCTACGAGGCAGGTGTTGATCCAGCATAGAGGACCTCTCCCAGTTCAACTGGATCTCGATTGCTGGGGAACATACAAGGTTTATGACGTACAATCTTTGAGGTGCTTCAGGTGCCAGAGGTACAACCAACTCAGCGCCAATGTCAGTTTAAGGAAGTATATGGCATCTGTAGCAAGCCTCACCTGACTAAGGACTACTTGGATAAACTGAAGAAAGGTGAAGCTACGGAACCTAGATGTCTGAACTGCGGCAAGAAGCATCATGCCTGGAACCTGCACTGCTCGGAGACTCATTCCGCCCTGTCAAGGCAGCAGAGAAAACTCCGGTTGTCCATCCTCCAGTATCAAATAGAGTCCTCACTGAGCCGCAGCCTCGTCCAGAGGAGGCTACAGCAACACGGAATCCAGGGCCACTTTCCTGGCCACAGTGATGAAGGAAGCCGAGGAAGCATCAGCGACAGGGATCGCGCCCTTGCCCAGCCATCTTACATACTGCAGGAAAATACTACAGCCAACGCATCAACTCTAGCACCATAACAGTCACCAGTGAGGAACACTGTAGTCCAAGACAGCAGACCAGGACATCCCATATTACCTCTGAGCCATCAGATGTCGACGATCACCTGATTCACCGATATCATATGCGACCTGATAGACTCTAGAGGAAAACAAAGAGACTTTCAAAACTATCGTGACGACCTTCGTGAACACATGCATGATGGACAAAACAATCCCTGAGTTTATTTACAAATTTACCCGCCCACCCAACACAGCCCAGAAACGTTGATGGGAGGCCTGATCACCTCAGCCCACTGTAGTAAGTAATTTTTTTTTTCAGTGTAACGCACAGGGACTACAGCAAGACCCTGATCACAGCCACAGAGCAGCTGAAGAAGATGGACATCTCCTTAGAGATTCTCAGAGTGGTCCCTTTATGACCATGGTCCAAGAGACAACACTCATCATTATAAAAGAGGCCCATGGGTGGCCCTGGTCCACGGGGGCCACAGTGCCACTCAGGGCCACGCTGCCACTCATCATGATGGGCTATAAACGACCTGAACCAACAGAATCCAACTAAGAACAACAGATGAGAAGGCTTAGAATACTTCCTGGTGAGTAGGGAACAGCTGTGAAGGGATCACCCTCTATCTCTACTGAGAGACTGACCACCTTCTATCAAGGCTGAGAGACTGACCACCTTCTATCAAGACTGAGAGACTGACCACCTTCTATCAAGGCTGAGAGACTGACCACCTTCTATCAAGGCTGAGAGACTGACCACCTCAAAAATTCCTCTCCACTTGTGTGACTGTCTCCTGTGTTAAATCTTCTCTTGTGGTCGACTAAAGAAGCCTGCTGCGTCCGCGCAACAGCAGCAGAAGCAGTGACAACAGCAGCAAAATCAGTGACAGCAGCAGTAGAAGCGGTGACAACAGCAACAGCAGCAGTTCTACCCACGCACTGTAGAGTACAGGGTGAGTACTGTTGCCCTTCTCAACCCCTGGTGTGTACCAGGCTCCCACACACACTGTCCTCATTCCGTCAGTATTGCTCACAATCCCTCGTTCACGCCCTGGACTGTGACGAACGCCCAGTACTACACACTACCCTGGCAAGCACATCTCGAGCCTAGTACACGAGGCGATCAATCAGAGAAGCCAGCTGAAAGAACAAATGTAAACACAGAGGAATGTAGTGGAGTACTTGTGAATGGAGGAGGACGTTGCTGCCTTTCCCTCCCTCACGCCGTTCCTTACCACCCACTCGTGCAGATCCGAACGTAACTATCCTCTCCCACTACCAGGAGCATTCGTGAGCTCTCGAATGTCACGTCGCGAGGCGTGAAAGGAGTACTTTTTTCACATGAACCATTTACAAGACCAAGTTGGGCCGAAATATCGAGAAAAGCTTCTCTCTCACCTGTGTGGGTTACTTGTGTATTGTTCCAGAGAGATAAGCCAATGAAGACACCGGCTTACCTCACTGTACACTGACTTGATTGAATTACACTGAGTCCTCACTACTTAACCAGGTCCTCACTACTTAATCTTATTCAGAACGACAAGATAAATTGAATACTATCTTTCACACTTATTACCATTTATTAAAAAATACGCGGTTACAGTAGTGTACTTGGTTAATGAGAAAGGTATCTAAGACATCCAGGAAGATATATAAGTGAGACACATGGGAATGAGGAATATGATTAGATGAGAAAACTGAATATGCACTTTAGCTATAACAAAAATCCAGCTGGAAATAAATGGTATAAAATACCAGCTCCCACAAGAAGTATAATCCAGAGTTAAGCTCCCACAAGAAGTATAATCCAGAGTCCAGCTCCCACAAGAAGTATAATCCAGAGTTAAGCTCCCACAAGAAGTATAATCCAGAGTCCAGCTCCCACAAGAAGTATAATCCAGAGTTAAGCTCCCACAAGAAGTATAATCCAGAGTTAAGCTCCCACAAGAAGTATAATCCAGAGTCCAGCTCCCACAAGAAGTATAATCCAGAGTTAAGCTCCCACAAGAAGTATAATCCAGAGTTAAGCTCCCACAAGAAGTATAATCCAGAGTCCAGCTCCCACAAGAAGTATAATCCAGAGTCCAGCTCCCACAAGAAGTATAATCCAGAGTCCAGCTCCCACAAGAAGTATAATCCAGAGTCCAGCTCCCACAAGAAGTATAATCCAGAGTCCAGCTCCCACAAGAAGTATAATCCAGAGTCCAGCTCCCACAAGAAGTATAATCCAGAGTCCAGCTCCCACAAGAAGTATAATCCAGAGTCCAGCTCCCACAAGAAGTATAATCCAGAGTCCAGCTCCCACAAGAAGTATAATCCAGAGTCCAGCTCCCACAAGGAGTATAATCCAGAGTCCAGCTCCCACAAGAAGTATAATCCAGAGTCCAGCTCCCACAAGAAGTATAATCCAGAGTCCAGCTCCCACAAGGAGTATAATCCAGAGTCCAGCTCCCACAAGGAGTATAATCCAGAGTCCAGCTCCCACAAGAAGTATAATCCAGAGTCCAGCTCCCACAAGGAGTATAATCCAGAGTCCAGCTCCCACAAGAAGTATAATCCAGGGTCCAGCTCCCACAAGGAGTATAATCCAGAGTCCAGCTCCCACAAGAAGTATAATCCAGAGTCCAGCTCCCACAAGGAGTATAATCCAGAGTCCAGCTCCCACAAGAAGTATAATCCAGAGTCCAGCTCCCACAAGAAGTATAATCCAGAGTCCAGCTCCCACAAGAAGTATAATCCAGAGTCCAGCTCCCACAAGGAGTATAATCCAGAGTCCAGCTCCCACAAGAAGTATAATCCAGAGTCCAGCTCCCACAAGAAGTATAATCCAGAGTCCAGCTCCCACAAGAAGTATAATCCAGAGTCCAGCTCCCACAAGGAGTATAATCCAGAGTCCAGCTCCCACAAGAAGTATAATCCAGAGTCCAGCTCCCACAAGAAGTATAATCCAGAGTCCAGCTCCCACAAGGAGTATAATCCAGAGTCCAGCTCCCACAAGAAGTATAATCCAGAGTCCAGCTCCACAAGAAGTATAATCCAGAGTCCAGCTCCCACAAGAAGTATAATCCAGAGTCCAGCTCCCACAAGGAGTATAATCCAGAGTCCAGCTCCCACAAGGAGTATAATCCAGAGTCCAGCTCCCACAAGAAGTATAATCCAGAGTCCAGCTCCCACAAGAAGTATAATCCAGAGTCCAGCTCCCACAAGGAGTATAATCCAGAGTCCAGCTCCCACAAGAAGTATAATCCAGAGTCCAGCTCCCACAAGAAGTATAATCCAGAGTCCAGCTCCCACAAGAAGTATAATCCAGAGTCCAGCTCCCACAAGGAGTATAATCCAGAGTCCAGCTCCCACAAGAAGTATAATCCAGAGTCCAGCTCCCACAAGGAGTATAATCCAGAGTCCAGCTCCCACAAGGAGTATAATCCAGAGTCCAGCTCCCACAAGGAGTATAATCCAGAGTCCAGCTCCCACAAGGAGTATAATCCAGAGTCCAGCTCCCACAAGGAGTATAATCCAGAGTCCAGCTCCCACAAGAAGTATAATCCAGAGTCCAGCTCCACAAGGAGTATAATCCAGAGTCCAGCTCCCACAAGAAGTATAATCCAGAGTCCAGCTCCCACAAGGAGTATAATCCAGAGTCCAGCTCCCACAAGGAGTATAATCCAGAGTCCAGCTCCCACAAGGAGTATAATCCAGAGTCCAGGCCCCAAAAAGGTTAACAGGAGTACATCTGGATTTATATCTAAAGTTCACTTACCTGTTACGAGCAAATTTAGGAAATTTGCTTAATAAGATATCTTGACGTGTCACATAGATTATTATACTATCTATCTTCATATTCCTCGATAAGTGGACATTTAAGCACGTAGTGTTCAAGATAGTGACCCATAGTAGTAGTAGTAGTAAGCAGATTGAAGTCAGAGGCTGCCACAGTGAAGAGTTCTCTACCTCAGGGCACAGTACTAGCCCCGCTTCTCTTTCTCATTTCCGACATAGACAGAGACATCAATCATAACACTGTATCATCCTTCTCAGACTATACTGGAATATGTACAAGAGTGGTATCCAGTGGCGCCACAGTGAAGCTTCAAGGTGACATCAACCAAGACTTGCAGTGGGTCACTGACTGGTCACAGCTGTCTCCAACCCTCCCAGTCAGTCAAGACCCTTGAGGTGCTGAGGGAGACGTGAGGATAGTAGAAGAATAGTGAGGGGAGAGGTGAGGGCAGAAGAGAAACAGCCGATACTAAACCCAGCCACGGACCGTGGTATTGGCAGATCCTGGGTTGGTCTTTACTCCTGTTCCCAATCTCCTCATAGACTGGGCCGGGGGGCGTTGACCCCCGGAATACCCTCCAGGTGTACACCTCCTGTAGCGAAGGGCAGAGCAGGGCGGGGTATAGGGCACTGCCGGGCAGGGTAGAAGGGCCGAAGGAGAGTGTTGGTAAATAGTGTCATGGGAGTGAAGGGTCACCAGGGTAGTTCCACATTAGCGGTGATGACTTACACAAGAACTGGCACTGTGTGTATGTGTGTGTGTGTGTGTGTGTGTGTGTGTGTGTGTGTTGGTGGGACAGTCATTATCCTCCTTGTGTACACAAGAGGAAATACCACACTGACACTTGGAATACTTAGAAAGACGTTAAGTTCACCAGTCACTACCAGTTCACCAGTCAACACCAGCTCACCAGTCACTACCAACTCACCAGTCACTACCAGTCAGCACCAGTTCACCAGTCACTACCAGTTTACCAGTCACTACCAGTCAGCACCAGTTCACCAGTCAGCACCAGTTCACCAAGACTGACAGTGTTCAGTTGGATGTAAGATGCCTCGTGCCGCGTCATTATCAAGTCAGCTGTGTTCAGAATGTTCAACTTACAAAGTAATCAGTTGAACTGAAGCTTGTGTAATACGATGACTCAGAGAAAATAAGTTGTTTTCTTGCTACATGTGAGCTTCCGAGTACTGAGCACCAGCATGGAGCCCCCGCTTCGCCAGGATACAAGCTTGGAGAGAGAGAGAGATTCATACCACTGAATGTGAGAGGTAAGCCAGCGGTAGCTTTGCCATGGCGTTCTGAGGGATTAAAGAGACACTGGTACTGAGGAGGGATAGAGGAGATATGATTATGACGTATAAAATCCTCAGGGAAATTAATGGGGCGGATAGTGACCGCTGTTTGGGATAAACTGGAGTGGATACAAGAGAACAGAGGAATCGACCCACGAAAACGCAAATCGGAGAGTACACACACACACATAGCCAGGAGCTATGACTCGACCCCTGCAACCATATATAGATGAGCGTACACACACACACACACACACACACACAAGAAACAGGACACCACAAGAGTCTACTTACGCAAGATGTGTGTGTGTGTGTGTGTGAGAGAGAGAGAGAGAGAGAGAGAGAGAGAGAGAGAGAGAGAGAGAGAGAGGGAGAGAGAGAGAGAGAGAGGATATTTACATGGCCAGGGTGGGAGGTATTATGAGAGGAATTAGGTCATGAGAGAGGCTGATGTATCGACCATTAGGAACCATGAAGGGAGAGGCAGCAGCTGTCGTCTTGCAAGATCCCTGTCTTGATAATACCATCTTTGTATTGATAATACCACCCATGTCTTGATAATACCATCTTTGTATTGATAATACCACCCCTGTCTTGATAATACCACCCGTCTTGATAATATCACACCTGTCTTGATAATACCACCCGTGTCTTGATAATACCACCCGTCTTGATAATATCACACCTGTCTTGATAATACCACCCGTCTTGATAATACCACCCGTGTCTTGATAATACCATCCATGTCTTGATAATACCACCCCTGTCTTGATAATACCACCCGTCTTGATAATACCACCCGTGTCTTGATAATACCATCCATGTCTTGATAATACCACCCCTGTCTTGATAATACCACCCGTCTTGATAATACCACCCATGTCTTGATAATACCATCCATGTCTTGATAATACCACCCGTGTCTTGATAATACCATCCATGTCTTGATAATACCATCCATGTCTTGATAATACCACCCGTGTCTTGATAATACCATCCATGTCTTGATAATACCACCCATGTCTTGATAATACCATCCATGTCTTGATAATACCACCCCTGTCTTGATAATACCATCCATGTCTTGATAATACCATCCATGTCTTGATAATACCACCCCTGTCTTGATAATACCACCCGTCTTGATAATACCACCCGTGTCTTGATAATACCATCCATGTCTTGATAATACCACCCGTGTCTTGATAATACCACCCGTCTTGATAATATCACACCTGTCTTGATAATACCATCCATGTCTTGATAATACCACCCGTGTCTTGATAATACCACCCGTCTTGATAATATCACACCTGTCTTGATAATACCACCCGTGTCTTGATAATACCATCCATGTCTTGATAATACCATCCATGTCTTGATAATACCACCCGTCTTGATAATATCACACCTGTCTTGATAATACCACCCGTGTCTTGATAATACCACCCGTGTCTTGATAATACCATCCATGTCTTGATAATACCACCCGTCTTGATAATATCACACCTGTCTTGATAATACCACCCGTGTCTTGATAATACCACCCGTGTCTTGATAATACCACCCATGTCTTGATAATACCATCCATGTCTTGATAATACCACCCGTGTCTTGATAATACCACCCGTGTCTTGATAATTAGTACTACCCATGTCTTGGTAATACCACCCGTGTCTTGATAATACCACCCGTGTCTTGATAATACCATCCATGTCTTGATAATACCACCCGTGTCTTGATAATACCACCCGTGTCTTGATAATACCATCCATGTCTTGATAATACCACCCGTGTCTTGATAATTAGTACTACCCATGTCTTGGTAATACCACCCATATCTTGATAATACCACCCCTGTCTTCATATATACCATCCCATCTGGAGGAGGGGGTTGAGGAAAAAAGGAACAGTAGGGGGGCGGGAGGGTGGCATCAGAACCAAGGGAGCGTGTATTTTTTAAAAATATGTATAACAAAATCTAATTCACGAACACTTAAGAGGTTATTTTCTCAGCAGTAGGTGAGGTTCTGCACACAGCTTTACCCAAGTTATCTGAACAAAGTATTAAAGTTCTTCCTCTGGGTGTTCACTCTGTTCAAAGAAGAGTGGATGAAATGGCTGAAAACACTGAACATACATTGTGCAATACGCTTAAGACAATAGAATTTGGCTTACAAGTAGATGAGTCCACGCTGCCCGGATACAAACATGTAAATATTTCATTAACACTGTAACTTGTTTCAGCTATCAGAACTTTGCGGTCCAGTCCCTGGACCCATTATGTACCTCTGTAATTTTTTGACTACCGCCCACAGGATGCTTATGTTCGCTTCGTCAGAGATGAAAATTAGGGTCAAGAGGTGTTATTTACAAGACGACTAGAAACATACAAAAGAGGAGTCAGTATTTCGTGTTGTTGAGAATTTTTTTCAAAGAGAAAGACATATCGCTGACCAACATTCTTGCTTGTGCAACAGATGGCAGCACCATCCATGACAGGTTGTCATCGTGGCTTCAGCAGTTTCTTGAAAAGGCTGTACCTGGTGTGTTTACGGTGCACTGTCTAGTCCACAGATAACATCTGGTTGCCCCCAAAAAAACAAATTTGTCAACTTCACAAATCATTAAGCAGTGTTATCACAACAGTAAATAAAATGAAGGCACATTCTCTCAGTTCCCGACTTTTACGACACCTCTGCACTGACAGTGATGCCAAAGTTGAAAAAGTTATATCAAGATCTTTGGTTACCAAAAAAAAAAAGAAAACATTCGTGACTGCCACCCTGCACTGTGCAACAAAGTCAAGATGACTTTATTGCCTTCCCAACATCATATTTAGTAGAGCCAGGCTTCGGTACAGTCACCAAGCTTCTTACCAGGCAAAGAAACACACTGAAAATTACTGAACGTGACGATCTAAGACTTCTTCTTAGTGCCTTCAAGACTGATGTTGAGAAGCTGATCTTCCAAGAACATCTATTCAAACTGTGAAGACAGTGTAGTTACAGATGAGATGTAAATTTACCCCTTCATATTGTTAATTTTTATTTGTGAAATAAATACGACTGTTTATAATGTTAGAATAGCCGTTGTTTTGAATTTGCAGTAAATCTAATACCAATAATGAGGTTTGTTGGTATGTTTGTGTGGCGCTAGTGATGTGGCCTGGGAGCCGAGGGGGCGGCAGCCTGAAAAAGTCTGGGAACCACTGTTATATACCATCCCTGTCTGGGAAATTCAGAGTGGACAATAAGGATATCCTGGCGTACCCCAATGTAAGGTATCCACACTGTTATAAGTACCTCATTACACCAGCTCTAAAGTCGCTGACAACTCTACACTCAACTATAAAAGGTGAAGGTCCCGTGTCTCGTCTTCTTCACAGAGCTTGCATGGGGAATAAGCAAAGCTGAGAGGGTTTACCCATAGCAGTTGCATTCACCTGCCACAGGTGAGGGTATCTCAGCCCGATTCTGGCAGTCAACAGTGTCGTCACATAGTCCAGGGGATGGTTCATATTCATGCGTGTAGCTCTGATATAAGCTGACCAAGATAGGAATGAGGAAGGGGTGGCTTGGGTTTAGAGGAAGGGGGAGTGTCGGTGCCAGATGGCCCTCCTGCCCTCCTCTACCTCACAGTGTCAGGGGCACGGAGGTGGCCCCTGCCATAGTGAAGTACCACAGTGTAAGTTATGGCAGTGTGGAGTCCTCCCCTGGGAGTTCTATACCAGCTTAATATATTTTGTGAGCTGGACAGCTCTCCCAAGCTCACCTCTCTTCAGCCACACCACGGCAGGTTATGCATTAGCAATTTGAGCGTAAATATTTCTCCTGTACATGTGTGTGTATTGTATACGTGTGTGTGTATTGTATGCGTGTGTGTGTATATTGTATACGTGTGTGTGTATTGTATACGTGTGTGTGTGTGTATTGTATACGTGTGTGTGTGTGTGTGTGTATTGTATACGTGTGTGTGTATTGTATACGTGTGTGTGTGTGTATTGTATACGTGTGTGTGTGTGTATTGTATACGTGTGTGTGTGTATTGTATACGTGTGTGTGTGTATTGTATACGTGTGTGTGTGTGTGTATTGTATACGTGTGTGTGTGTGTGTGTATTGTATAGTGTGTGTGTGTATTGTATACGTGTGTGTGTGTGTGTGTATTGTATACGTGTGTGTGTGTGTGTATTGTATACGTGTGTGTGTGTATTGTATACGTGTGTGTGTGTGTGTGTATTGTATACGTGTGTGTGTATTGTATACGTGTGTGTGTGTGTGTATTGTATGTGTATATTGTGTGTAGCATCCTCAGAAAAGAATGATTTAAGTAATTGTGTATATTTCAACTTTAACCTAATATTATATTGCTAATGTTATTTTCGTTAATAGTTAAACGAACATATCATGTTTTACAGTATTAGTTATCTTATGTCTTTAGTTACATTTCTAGGTGTGATTTAACAACGCTGGTAAACGCTTTCACTTGGTTGTTGGGTCGTGTGGTAAGGCAGTACACACCTGATGTCATACCTGCAACATCTTCTTCACTCTCTCTCTCTCTCTCTCTCTCTAGCTGGACATCATCGAGGTAACACCTCTCCTCTCTACTCTGTCTAGGAGGCCGCTGTTCTCCTCTGCTCGTGTCATGTAGACTTTTCTGGTAGATTATCTGAGAGTGAGTTGGATCATACATCTCGTAGCTGTGTGCAACTCTGTTCATAGTCTTTAGTGTTAGTGATCTCTGACACTTTCTGAGGCTGTGTCGTGAGACTATGCTTCAGGTTCCGTGTCTAATTCTAGACCTTGCCATCTACACATTATCTTAGTCTGTGTTTGGAAGTTGTTGAACTCAAATCATAACATGACGTTCAGTGAGCGATAAATTCCAATAGTTTACTCATGGAAAGAATGAAGAACTGAGATCATGTAGGCATCATATCTCTCCTGTCAGTCAAGTGTTCATAGCGTCTTCACTCTTCCTTTGTAAATCTCTTTTCTTTACTCTGTTGTGGATAAAATTGTTCAATGACGGTCCCTGAGAATTGAGCTTAAAGTGGGAATTATATGTTGTTGAAGACTGAGATAAAACTGGTAGAAATTACATTTATGCTTAACAACTCACAAACAGGCGAAATTATTTACAAGCATTATCTCCCAGTCCATAGCAGGATTCGAACCTACAGACCCGGTCACAGACCGGGCCGCAGGGGCGTTGACCCTTGGAACTCTCTCCAGGTAAACTCCAGGTAATACAGTACTTTATCCACAATGCCAGACTCCAGGAATCCTGCTTTGGTCTGAGAGATAATGTTTGTACATTATATTTGTGTAGAGAGAGAGAGAGAGAGAGAGAGAGAGAGAGAGAGAGAGAGAGAGAGAGTAGGAAGAGGAGAGATGGAGGAAAGGAGAGAGGGAGGGAGGTACAGAGGAAGGTAACATGTACTAATGTTTTATTACCAAGGAGCGTCAGTAGGGTAGAAAGACAGGCAGGGGAGAACACCTGCCCATGGCAACACCTGTGTGGCCAGAGACGAACACCATAATTAGATACTAAATAAGAAGGAAGACCGTAAAGGCAGCACAAGACAGAAGGAAGACCATGCCACAGACCGCGAGGCATGTGTGCAAGACCTGGGAGTAATCATGTCAGGAATCCACGAAAATGATGATTACTCTTACAACAAGAAATATTGATAGTTATCATATTAATTGTAGTGTGGTAAAGGTGTGTCCAGAGTCACTTGTGATGGTGTGTGTCCAGAGTCACTTGTGATGGTGTGTGTCCAGGATCACTTGTGATGGTGTGTGTCCAGAGTCACTTGTGATGGTGTGTGTCCAGGGTCACTTGTGATGGTGTGTGTCCAGGGTCACTTGTGATGGTGTGTGTCCAGGGTCACTTGTGATGGTGTGTGTCCAGAGTCACTTGTGATGGTGTGTGTCCAGAGTCACTTGTGATGGTGTGTGTCCAGGATCACTTGTGATGGTGTGTGTCCAGAGTCACTTGTGATGGTGTGTGTCCAGGGTCACTTGTGATGGTGTGTGTCCAGAGTCACTTGTGATGGTGTGTGTCCAGAGTCACTTGTGATGGTGTGTGTCCAGAGTCACTTGTGATGGTGTGTGTCCAGGATCACTTGTGATGGTGTGTGTCCAGAGTCACTTGTGATGGTGTGTGTCCAGAGTCACTTGTGATGGTGTGTGTCCAGAGTCACTTGGATGGTGTGTGTCCAGGATCACTTGTGATGGTGTGTGTCCAGGAGTCACTTGTGATGGTGTGTGTCCAGGGTCACTTGTGATGGTGTGTCCAGGATCACTTGTGATGGTGTGTGTACAGAGTCACTTGTGATGGTGTGTGTCCAGAGTCACTTGTGATGGTGTGTGTCCAGGATCACTTGTGATGGTGTGTGTCCAGAGTCACTTGTGATGGTGTGTGTCCAGAGTCACTTGTGATGGTGTGTGTCCAGGATCACTTGTGATGGTGTGTGTCCAGGATCACTTGTGATGGTGTGTGTCCAGAGTCACTTGTGATGGTGTGTGTCCAGGGTCACTTGTGATGGTGTGTGTCCAGGATCACTTGTGATGGTGTGTGTACAGAGTCACTTGTGATGGTGTGTGTCCAGAGTCACTTGTGATGGTGTGTGTCCAGAGTCACTTGTGATGGTGTGTGTCCAGAGTCACTTGTGATGGTGTGTGTCCAGAGTCACTTGTGATGGTGTGTGTCCAGGATCACTTGTGATGGTGTGTGTCCAGAGTCACTTGTGATGGTGTGTGTCCAGAGTCACTTGTGATGGTGTGTGTCCAGAGTCACTTGTGATGGTGTGTGTCCAGAGTCACTTGTGATGGTGTGTGTCCAGGATCACTTGTGATGGTGTGTGTACAGAGTCACTTGTGATGGTGTGTCCTGGGTCATGTAATGGTGTGTGACCAGGGTCACACACCCTGGTTGCCTCTACCCTGGCTGCCTGCCGGTCAACCAAGGCTTGATCAACCAGACTGTTACTGCTGGTCGCATGAGGTTCAACATATGCACCACAACCAGACTGGTCAGATTTCAGGGCGAGGAGCTTATGTTCCCTCTTGAAGACAGAGATTTGCTGGTAATTCCCGTTATGTACGGAGGGAGGGCGTTGAAGAGTCGGGGACCTCTGACATTCATCGAGTTCTCTCTTTAGTGTACTCGTCGCGCCCCTCCATGATAGTGGCAGTATTTTTGCACAGTCTCCTGTTGTCATACGGAGTGATTCCAGTGTGCACGTTTGGAACCAGTTCCTCCAGGAGTTCCCATGTGTAAATTATTATGTACCCTTCTCGCCTACGTTCCAAGGACTACATTTGAAGACTTGATGGTTTTGATTAGGTATCTTTACCCTTGATATACTTTTGATGAGTTTCGAGAGTCTTTCTACTCCCGGAGCCCGGCCATGGGCCAGGCTCGTCTGGTGCTAGCCTGGTTGATCTGGCACCTGGTGAAGATACTTGTCCAGTTTCCTCTTGAAGACTTCTACACTTGTTCCAGCAGTGTTTCTGATATCTTCTGGTAAGATGTTGAATAATCTGGGGCCACGAATGTTGATACAAAGTCCTCTTAGTGTGCCCACCGCACCCCTGCTCTTTACTTGGTTTATTTTACACTTCCTCCCATATCTCTCACTCCAGTATGTTGTTATGGCAGTGTGCAGATTTGTGACCAGGCCCTTGAGTATTTACCAGGTATATATTATCATGTAGCTCTCCTTTCTTTTGCCTTATGCAATATTCCCGATATTCAGCGCTGATATTCACTAATATTCGCTGATATTCACTGGTATTAATTGATATTCTCTGATATTCTCTGATATTCAGCAATATTCACTGAATATTTATAACGTCTCCTAACACCTGTTGCTTCTCTCACCTGGAAGAAATTAGGTACCCAGGTGTTAATCACCTGCAGTCACTTCCCGGGGGGGGGGGTCACCGCGCCCGGGTCCCAGACCAGACCAGGCCTGCTGGTTGTCTGATCGATCAGGCTGTTGTGTCCGTCACCCGCATCCTGGGGAAGGGGGGGTTGAAGATGATCAAATAGGAAAAAAACTATACTGATTGGCTTTCTTGGGTTACCCCCCCCCCCTCAGCCCTCTGGGGTTTTCCCTGGGGTTTCTTCCCCCATCTGGGTTTTTCCCTGGGTTAGTAACCCTCTGAGTTACTAATGTGAAGGTGAAGACAAGGTGTAGCCGTGAGAGGTGTCTGTGTGTGGTGGCAGGTGATGGCAGAACCGCCAGGGGTGGCAGGGTGATGGCAGAGTGGTGGCAGGGAGTGGCAGGGTGATGGCAGAACCGCCAGTGGTGGCAGGGTGATGGCAGAACCGCCAGGGGTGGCAGGGTGATGGCAGAGTGGTGGCAGAGTGATGGCAGAACCGCCAGTGGTGGCAGGGTGATGGCAGAACCGCCAGTGGTGGCAGGGTGATGGCAGAGTGGTGGCAGGGTGATGGCAGAACCGCCAGTGGTGGCAGGTGATGGCAGAACCGCCAGGGGTGGCAGGGTGATGGCAGAGTGGTGGCAGGGAGTGGCAGGGTGATGGCAGAGTGGTGGCAGGGAGTGGCAGGGTGATGGCAGAACCGCCAGTGGTGGCAGGTGATGGCAGAACCGCCAGGGGTGGCAGGGTGATGGCAGAGTGGTGGCAGGGAGTGGCAGGGTGATGGCAGAACCGCCAGTGGTGGCAGGTGATGGCAGAACCGCCAGGGGTGGCAGGGTGATGGCAGAGTGGTGGCAGGGAGTGGCAGGGTGATGGCAGAACCGCCAGTGGTGGCAGGGTGATGGCAGAGTGGTGGCAGGGGTGATGGCAGAACCGCCAGTGGTGGCAGGTGATGGCAGAACCGCCAGGGTGGCAGGGTGATGGCAGAGTGGTGGCAGGGAGTGGCAGGGTGATGGCAGAGTGGTGGCAGGGAGTGGCAGGGTGATGGCAGAACCGCCAGTGGTGGCAGGTGATGGCAGAACCGCCAGGGGTGGCAGGGTGATGGCAGAGTGGTGGCAGGGAGTGGCAGGGTGATGGCAGAACCGCCAGTGGTGGCAGGGTGATGGCAGAACCGCTAGTGGTGGCAAGGGAGTGGCAGGGTGATGG
>WNWK01001295.1:240000-290000 GCA_009830355.1 Cherax destructor
TAGAACCCTCGGGGAGGTGCTGGGGGTGCTGGCGAGGTGCTGAGGGTGCTGGCGAGGTGCTGGGGGTGCTGGCGAGGTACTGGCGAGGTGCTGGGGGTGCTGGCGAGGTACTGGGGAGGTACTGAGGATACTGTATAGTGCTGAGGGTGCTGGCTGAGATGCTGCTCATTTCCAGCAGGTGGTGCCAGACCTTGAGAACTGGCAAGTGGATGACCTGCTTGATCATCCAGGCTGTTGTTGCTAGCAGCACACAGTCCAGCAGTGACACAACAGCCTGGCTCATCAACGCCCTCATTCAAGGAACTGATCAAGTACTAACGTGCTGACGCACATATTTTTACACACATAGCTCTAGGCCTTTCGTGCTGCAATCAACACATCATCAGAAGCTTGCAGCGTCGCAGAAATTAGTAGAAAGTCCAAACAGATTCGTTCAGGGAAACGTTTTTGCTCGAATGTATTCAGATGACTATTTCATTCACTATAAATAATGTAAAAGACAGGACCAGGAGCGGCGATTCGACCCTCCCCCATTAAACACAAGCGAGCACACACACACACACAGCATCCTCTGACGTCCCTATCCAGTCACCAAATGTTTAACATCAGCGTTGGACTCAAGGTAACAGAAGTGTCGTTACTTCGCAGTGTCTTGCGCCAGTGTTTACATTCAGAGCCTCGCATCAAGTATTTCGTCTGTTTTTTTAACAGGGGAAAGCTCTTGGAACTGTGAACTGCCTTTTAGAGTAATTAAACTCAACGCTTACCTTGTCGCAGAGGTGTGTATGTGTGTGTGTGTGTGTGTGTGTGTGTGTGTGTGTGTGTGTGTGTGTGTGTGTGTGTGTGTGTGTGTGTGTGTGTGTGTGTGTGTGTGTGTGGCGCTGGTAGCAGTGTTTAGACTGGAATGTTTTTTAAAAGATACGTAGAGTGATAGGAGGGGTGATAGACAGTGACAGGAGGGGTGACAGTGACAGTGACAGGAGGGGTGACAGTGACAGGAGGGGTGACAGTGACACGAGAGACGATAGAGGGACAGGAGAGATGACTGATGATGACAGTAGCGTTAAGGATAAGTTGACGGAGAAAGACAAGAAGGGTAACAAGGTGACGGAGAATGGCAGACAGGAAGGGTAACAAGGTGACGGAGAAAGACAGACAGGAAGGGTAACAAGGTGACGGAGAATGGCAGACAAGAAGGGTAACAAGGTGACGGAGAATGGCAGACAGGAAGGGTAACAAGGTGACAATGCTAGTATAAGAGGAAGTGAGGCAGGTGTGTACCAGGTTGTACACACTTGCTGAGTGGTAGTGCACACACCTGGCAGCAACAGATCCTCACCCTGGAAGTGCGGGCCATATTTACACACCTGACGCCCATCTTAATTCCTAAATTGGCCACTCAGCAGACGGTATGTAATGTCATGTGTGTTGGTATATGCTGGATGATGGTGCTAGTGTTGTTGTTGTTGCGTTGTTGTGGGTGGTAGTGTTGTTGGTGGTGTTGGTGTTCGTGGTGTTGTTGATAGTGGTAGTGTTGTTGGTGGTAGTGGTGTTGTTGTTGGTGGTGTTGTTGGTGGTGGTTGTGTTAGTGGTAGTATTGTTGGTGGTGGTAGTGTTGTTGGTGTTATTGTTGTTGGTGGTGTTGTTGGTGGTGGTAGTGTTGGTGGTGGTAGTGTTGGTGGTGGTGGTGTTGTTGTTGGTGGTGGTGTTGATGGTGGTAGCGTTGTTGTTAGTGGTGGTGGTGTTGTTGGTGGTAGTGTTGTTGTTGGAGGTGATGTTGATGGTGGTGTTATCGGTGTTGTTGTTGTTGGTGGTGGTGTTGTTATTGGTGGTGTTTTTGTTATTGGTGGTGTTGTTGTTATTGGTGTTGTTATTGGTACAGCAGTCACTGAACATGTTCACTTGTTGCCACCGTGTGCGAACAAGTGAACATGTTCAGTGAGTGTTGAGGGAGGGAGGGGTGTTCAACACTCTTGTTGTTGTCAAGGCTTCTTATAAGTGCTCTCCTTGCACTGTTTTTCTTTGTAAAGTGATCCAGACGGCAGTGAACACACTAGTGTGTTAGCCCTAGTAACACACACACAGCTTTAAGAAGAGGTAACGACCAGCGAAGAGGCGGGGCCAGGAGCTACGATTCGACCCCTGTAGCTATAAATAGGTGAGTATAAATAGGTGAGTACACACCCACCCACACACACACACACAAGGAAAACACCCTAGTGACAGTCCCGATGATCCACTCACACACAGAGGTACACCCCCTGGTGTCTCCCCTGACGACACTTGATCTTCTCCCTATACCTCCCCTGGGTCTCTGACCTCGCCTGGGTCTCTGACCTGCTCATCTCAAAGTTTTGGACGGGCCAATTTAAAACGCGGTAAAAGCTCAGCAAACCACTAGAGAGATATGCAGTTCCTTTTAGAGCTGAGAGAACTGAATACCAATACGTGAAAGCCCCGTGTTTGGGGGACCTCAAAAGCTCAAAGATAGAAGTCACTGATAAAAGTCACACGTTCACTAGCTAATCATCATTAGCAGTGCTAGTGATAGGTAATTATGATGCATTAATTACAACTTCTACAACGTGCCTATGGCATGCCCTTAATTATCTTATATAAAATTTCACAATGCTTCAACTCTCTCTCTCTCTCAAAGTGTCGTGAAGCGGAGTCGACTTTTGAGATTAAACTGCAATCTTCTTCCTCGTTGAGCCTGAGAGCTGTACTCGTTACTTTCCTCCCAGCAACTTTCTCCATAACACAGGAGGAAAAAGTTAACAGAAAGTGCCATAGGTGTTTCTGCAGTAAGAACGAGGATCCCTAGAGTTCCTGCAAGTTGCCTCGCTCCTACAGTCTCAGTAATCAGAAAATGTCATGGGACACTTGTGTTCAAAACGAAGGAGGATTGCCAAATAGAACGTAAGGAACATGTGAAGGACCTGGGAGTAATGTCAGCTGACATTACTCCCAGGTCCTTATGACATGACAAATGTCATAACGACCAGGAAAATGAAGGGGCTGATAATGATAATTTAATAAAAAACAACAACAAAGGAAATAGGGCCAATGATGTCACTTCAAATCACTTGTGCCTCTCGTTTAACGTACTGCTCAGTGTTGACAGCTCCGTTCACAGCTGGAACAGATTTAAAAGATCATTTATACAGCCAATGAAGCATTTGAATAACTAGGAATGCCTGAACGTCCCACATATGTACTCTCTGGATCGGAGGAGAGATACCTGATATTATATACATGGAAAGTACTGGAGGGCCGCGTCCCAAAGCTGGACACCGCCATAACAACATACTGGAGTGAGAGTTATGGCAGAATATGTAGTATAAACCCAGTGAAAGGCAGAGGCACAATAACAGGACATTATATCAATTGGCCTAGAAAGTTCAACACTTTACCAGGAGATACCAGAAACACTGCCGCAACAAGTGTACAAGTCTTCAGGACTACGCTGCTCTTCACCAACCCAAAGGTTGAGGGACTCATTACCTCATCTTTTGTATATATATTCTTCATATTATGTCCTTGTATTGTACTGATAAAGCTACTGGAGGGCGAAACGTCTACAAATAAAGATACCCAGATGTTGCACATGTGTCTAAGTCTTCATGTGCAGGTGTGGGTGTCGAGGCGACTCTCCCTCGAGGACACCATCTTCAAGATGCCTCGCTCTTTCAACTTCACCAATTGCAGATTAGTTTTTTTTCAAGAAGTTCACTTAAAGGTCACATGAAGATGGTTTCGGGGATGATCATCCCCGCGACCCGGACCCAAACCAAGCTACCTTGTGTTGTTCAGGGAAGCTGTTGGTGCTTGCTACATGCAGTCCGCATGTTTCATTGGCTGATCTTGGGGAGATACTGAGCTAGTCTGAACAAATTCTTTAAATCATTTCTTATTGTGGATTGAGAATTGAACAAGCTCTCTTAAAAAGGCCTTTGTTTTTTTTCTACTCTGAAAGCACCTTCAGGAAAGATCTGAAAGACCCCTCGCCCTCTCTCCTGAAACTAGACTAAACTGATGTTCCCAGAGTAAACGTTGCTTAAACTCGGTACTACACTGCATTCAAGGTTACGTATTATGAATTAGACACATGTGTAACACTTGGGTATCTTTACTGAGGAAACGTTTCGCCACACAGTGGCTTCATCAGTCCAATATGAAGAAGAATAGTGAAGATCAGAAGTGTGAGGTAATCAGTCCCTCAGCCTGCAGTTGATGTATCAATCCATCAGTCTTGAAAAGATTGATGGATTGATTACGTATATATATATATATATATATATATATATATATATATATATATATATATATATATATATATATATATATATATATATATATATATATATATATGTCGTGCCAATAGGTAAAGCTGGTCAATTAGCAAGACCTCATTTAAAATTAAGTTCTTTCTAAAAATTTCTCTTATACATTTAAAGATATATTTTTTTATTTATGTTAATATAAAAATTAATGATTTTCTATCAAAAGAACCTTAGAAAACTTACCTAACCTTATTATAACAAGCGCAATTTAATTTAGCCTAATCCAACTAAATATATTTTACATAAGTTTACAATAATTTAATAATAAACAAACACAATGACATATATATTTTTTTTCGTTAGATTCATTCTCGTTCGCTAACCCTCCCTTCCTTACACTCATACTTACACATATCCTCACTTCCCGGGCATACACAAGAGGAGGACACTCACCTTACCTTTCATCCTTGTTTACCCTGGAAAATTTCCAGATATGCAAATTGGTCCTGCACTCCCATGCGCGGGAAGGCGTTTTCCGGAAGGGAAAGACCACGTTCAGGGTCCTTGCAGTGTAACGCGGGGCTTGAAGAAACTATATATGTATGTATATATATATATATATATATATATATATATATATATATATATATGTATATATATATATATATATATATATATATATATATCTGAAGAAACAGTATATGGAGCCAGGGAAAGGTATCATAGAGAGTTTTGAAGGAAAGCTTTGAAAGTTAATAAAAAGTTGCCAGGAATCGCACGGGATAGTGAAAGACGGGTAGACAGCACTTTCCTGGACTGTCAGACGGTGCTTGACACTGCCGACAGAAAACCCCACAGGCTGGAGTGATGACGAGAGTCATTGTAAGGGGGCGAAACATCAGACTGAGCAGAAGGCAACGATGGAACCCACACTATTTCAAATGTCTGTTAGTAGACTATCAGAGAGAATCAACTACTGTTGTTGGGACCATCCTCTTGCCCACCCGACCCACCATCCACTTGCCCACCCGACCCACCATCCTCTTGCCCACCCGACCCACCATCCTCTTGCCCACCCGACCCACCATCCTCTTGCCCACCCACCCACCATCCTCTTGCCCACCCGACCCACCATCCTCTGCCGACCCACCATCACTCTGCCCCGACCCACCATCCTCTTGCCCACCCGACCCACATCCTCTTGCCCACCCACCCACCATCCTCTTGCCCACCCAACCCACCATCTCTTGCCCACCCGACCCACCATCCTCTTGCCCACCCGACCCACCGCCACCTCCTCTTGCCCACCCTGACCCACCATCCTCTGCCCCCCCACCCTGCCCACCCCCACATCTTCGAATCCTCTTGCCCACCCAACCCACATCTCTTGTCCACGACACCTATCTCCCCACATTCTGCATCTCATTGTCTGGTCGCCCCACAACTTAGATAGATTCTAGCCGGGAGCCATTCTTTCCCATCTCTCGACCCATACGTCGACCAATGAGATTGACTGGTCTACCCGATGAAGGAATCTGGCAGTGCTCGATCTGGAAGATGGAGTTGGCAGATGGTGGCAACGTTTGTCGCAGATGTGGCAGTTGGCTTGATGCTGGAAGATGTCGGAATGCAATCTCTCTCTCTGTCTGTCTTATCTCCTCTCTCTCTCTCTCTCTCTCTCTCTCTCTCTCTCTCTCTCTCTCTCTCTCTCTCTCTCTCATGATACATGCCACGTTTTCACTCTGACTACCACATACATATATACATACATACATACATACATACATACATACATACATACATATGTGACAGGTTGTTAGACATTAATGTCTCTTCCACAGTCACATAAGATGACAGGCGGACATCACAGCTATTTACAGTATACTTCACATGTATGCGAATGTATATACACACACTCGCCTCAGCGCTCACATGTGAGTTTGTCTCACGTTACATCCGAGGGGCAGCGAGTTAGAGTCCTTCCGCTGTAAGCAAGATGCGTAGCACAAGTTGACTTAAGATGACAAGAAGGGGGCCAGCAAGCCATCCCCTGCTTCTTCTTCTCTTCCACTTACTAAGAAGAGAAAAAAACAAGATTTAGGGTTTTGTTAAAGGAGGGAGTGGATGCTGGAGACTCCACCACGGAGGGGAAAAATATAGATTTAAAATTAGTAAATGTATATAAACTAATAATAATAATAATATTAATAATAATAATAATAGCAATAATAATAGCAATAATAATAATAATAGTAATAATAATAATAATAATAATAATTTTATATATAAATTCTTCACATGTAAAACCTACTGAAATTACATCACTCATCATGGTTTTAATAGTGCCATTTAACTCTCTCTCTCTCTCTCTCTCTCTCTCTCTCTCTCTCTCTCTCTCTCTCTCTCTCTCTCTCTCTCACACACATAAAGTTAGCTTTGCAGGTGAGGGGCGTGGTCTTGCCTGATATAACCCGAGGCTGTTGCCAAGGTGTCTGCGAGGAGAGAAGGGGTGGTGTGGGGGAGGGGGGAGGCGAGGGGAAAGGAGGGGGGTGAGGGGAAAGGGAGGGGAAAAGGTAAAGGGGAAAGGGAGCGTCATTAACTTTTTCATCAATACATCTCATGGTGAAGCACAAGTCACGTGGTGTCGCGTCGCGTCGCGTCGGATATAGTATTAAAGGGTTAGAGTACTGTAAGGTAGAATAAGGGACCCATATTCCTACCTAACTTATAAAACCTTTAATTAGGATAATATATATATATATATAATATATATATATATATATATATATATATATATATATATGTCGTGCCGATTAGGTAAAACTTGCGATTTTGGCTTAAATAGCAACGCTCACCTTGCCATATAAGACAAGTGAAAATTTGTGTATGCAATAATTTCGCCAAAATCATTCTGAACATAACGAAAAAATATATTTCATTGTGTTTGTTTATTATTAAATTAATGTTAACGTATCTAAAATATATTTAGTTGGGTTAGGCTAAATTAAATTGCGCTTGTTGTAATAAGGTTAGGTAGGTTTTCAAAGTTTCTCTTGGTACAAAATTATAAATTCTTACATTAACATAAACGAAAAAAAATATCTTTAAATGTATAAGAGAAAATTTTAGAAAGGACTTAATTTTAGATGAGTTCTTGCTAATTGACCAGTTTTACCTAATCGGCACGACATATATATATATATATATACATATATATATATATATATATATATATATATATATATATATATATATATATAATATATATATATATATATATATATATATATATATATATATATATATATATATATATATATAGAAGCCTTCTGCCGGTCTTCATTGAGAAATTAAAGAGAGTTTCGCCATATTACTGCACGTGAAATTACGTTTCCGATACTTGAAAAAAAATAGCGTCGTGGCCGTGCACTGTGCGCAGCGGTGCACTGTGCGCAGCGGTGCACTGTGCGCAGCGGTGCACACTGTCCGGAGCGGTGCACGCTGTCCGCAGCGGTGCACTGTCCGGAGCGGTGCACACTGTCCGGAGCGGTGCACACTGTCCGAGCGGTGCACACTGTCCGCAGCGGTGCACACTGTCCGCAGCGGTGCACGCTGTCCGCAGCGGTGCACACTGTCCGGAGTGGTGCACGCTGTCCGCAGCGGTGCACTGTCCGGAGCGGTGCACACTGTCCGGAGCGGTGCACACTGTCCGCAGCGGTGCACACTGTCCGCAGCGGTGCACGCTGTCCGCAGCGGTGCACACTGTCCGAGCGGTGCACACTGTCCGGAGCGGTGCACGCTGTCCGCAGCGGTGCACGCTGTCCGCAGCGGTGCACGCTGTCCGAGCGGTACACACTGTCCGGGCGGTACACACTGTCCGGAGCGGTACACACTGTCCGGAGCGGTGCACACTGTCCGCAGCGGTGCACACTGTCCGGAGCGGTACACACTGTCCGCAGCGGTGCACACTGTCCGGAGCGGTACACACTGTCCGGAGCGGTGCACGCTGTCCGCAGCGGTGCACGCTGTCCGCAGCGGTGCACACTGTCCGCAGCGGTACACACTGTCCGGAGCGGTACACACTGTCCGGAGCGGTACACACTGTCCGGAGCGGTGCACACTCCGCAGCGGTGCACACTGTCCGCAGCGGTGCACACTGTCCGGAGCGGTGCACACTGTCCGGAGCTGTGCACACTGTCCGGAGCGGTACACACTGTCCGGAGCGGTACACACTGTCCGGAGCGGTACACACTGTCCGGAGCGGTGCACACTGTCCGCAGCGGTGCACACTGTCCGCAGCGGTGCACACTGTCCGCAGCGGTGCACACTGTCCGCAGCGGTGCACGCTGTCCGCAGCGGTGCACACTGTCCGGAGCGGTGCACACTGTCCGGAGCGGTGCACGCTGTCCGCAGCGGTGCACACTGTCCGGAGCGGTACACACTGTCCGGAGCGGTACACACTGTCCGGAGCGGTACACACTGTCCGGAGCGGTACACACTGTCCGGAGCGGTACACTGTCCGGAGCGGTGCACACTGTCCGCAGCGGTGCACACTGTCCGGAGCGGTACACACTGTCCGCAGCGGTGCACACTGTCCGGAGCGGTGCACGCTGTCCGGAGCGGTGCACGCTGTCCGCAGCGGTGCACACTGTCCGCAGCGGTGCACACTGTCCGCAGCGGTACACACTGTCCGGAGCGGTACACACTGTCCGGAGCGGTACACACTGTCCGCAGCGGTACACACTGTCCGGAGCGGTGCACACTGTCCGCAGCGGTGCACACTGTCCGCAGCGGTGCACACTGTCCGGAGCGGTGCACACTGTCCGGAGCGGTGCACACTGTCCGGAGCGGTGCACACTGTCCGGAGCGGTACACACTGTCCGGAGCGGTACACACTGTCCGGAGCGGTACACACTGTCTGGAACGGTACACACTGTCCGGAGCGGTGCACACTGTCCGGAGCGGTGCACACTGTCCGCAGCGGTGCACACTGTGGGCAGCGGTGCACGCTGTCCGCAGTGGTGCACACTGTCCGCAGCGGTACACGCTGTCCGCAGCGGTACACGCTGTCCGCAGCGGTGCACACTGTCCGCAGCGGTGCACACTGTGCGCAGCGGTACACGCTGTCCGCAGCGGTACACGCTGTCCGCAGCGGTGCACACTGTCCGCAGCGGTGCACACTGTGCGCAGCGGTGCACGCTGTCCGCAGTGGTGCACACTGTCCGCAGCGGTACACGCTGTCCGCAGCGGTACACGCTGTCCGCAGCGGTGCACACTGTCCTCAGCGGTGCACGCTGTCCGCAGCGGTGCACACTGTCCGCAGCGGTGCACGGTGTCCGCAGCGGTGCACACTGTCCTCAGCGGTGCACGCTGTCCGCAGCGGTACACGCTGTCCGCAGCGGTGCACGCTGTCCGCAGCGGTGCACGCTGTCCGCAGCGGTGCACACTGTCCTCAGCGGTGCACGCTGTCCGCAGCGGTACACGCTGTCTGCAGCGGTGCACGCTGTCCGCAGCGGTGCACACTGTCCGCAGCGGTGCACGGTGTCCGCAGCGGTGCACACTGTCCTCAGCGGTGCACGCTGTCCGCAGCGGTACACGCTGTCCGCAGCGGTGCACGCAGTCCGCAGCGGTGCACGCTGTCCGCAGCGGTGCACACTGTCCTCAGCGGTGCACGCTGTCCGCAGCGGTACACGCTGTCCGCAGCGGTGCACACTGTCCTCAGCGGTGCACACTGTCCTCAGCGGTACACGCTGTCCGCAGCGGTGCACGCTGTCCGCAGCGGTGCACGCTGTCCGCAGCGGTGCACACTGTCCTCAGCGGTGCACGCTGTCCGCAGCGGTGCACACTGTCCGCAGCGGTACACGCTGTCCGCAGCGGTACACGCTGTCCGCAGCGGTGCACACTGTCCTCAGCGGTGCACGCTGTCCGCAGCGGTACACGCTGTCCGCAGCGGTGCACACTGTCCTCAGCGGTGCACGCTGTCCGCAGCGGTGCACGCTGTCCGCAGCGGTGCACGCTGTCCGCAGCGTGCAGCTGTCGCAGGTGCACACTGTCCTCAGCGGTACACGCTGTCCGCAGCGGTGCACACTGTCCGCAGCGGTGCACGCTGTCCGCAGCGGTGCACGCTGTCCGCAGCGGTGCACACTGTCCTCAGCGGTGCACGCTGTCCGCAGCGGTACACGCTGTCCGCAGCGGTGCACACTGTCCTCAGCGGTGCACGCTGTCCGCAGCGGTACACGCTGTCCGCAGCGGTGCACCTGTCCTCAGCGGTCACGCTGTCACGTCCGCAGCGGTGCACGCTGTCCGCAGCGGTGCACACTGGCAGCGGTGCACTGTCCGCAGCGGTGCACGCTGTCCAGCGGACGCTTCCGCTGGTGCACACTGTCCTCAGCGGTGCACGCTGTCCGGCGGTACCGCTGTCCGCAGCGGTGCACGCCTCAGCGGTGCACGCTGTCCGCAGCGGTACACGCTGTCCGCAGCGGTGCACACTGTCCTCAGCGGTGCACGCTGTCCGCAGCGGTACACGCGTCCGAGCGGTACATGTCTCAGCGGCCCGTCCCAGCGGTACACGCTGTCCGCAGCGGTGCACACTGTCCTCAGCGGTGCACGCTGTCCGCAGCGGTGCACACTGTGCGCTCTCTCCTGCGATCCACCAGTGGTATTTCGCGACCTTAAACTGGTCTTAATGGTGCGAGGCAACTGCTGGTCTGGGACCTGTGCTGTCAGAAAGACCAGAGGGTGGTGACGTAATGGGCCGTTAATGGTAGTGACGTAATGGGTCGTTAATGGTAGTGACTTAATGGGTCGTTAATGGTAGTGACGTAATGGGTCTTTAATGGTAGTGACGTAATGGGTCGTTAATGGTAGTGACGTAATGGGTCGTTAATGGTAGTGACGTAATGGGTCGTTAATGGTAGTGACGTAATGGGTCGTTAATGGTAGTGACGTAATGGGTCGTTAATGGTAGTGACAATGGGTCGTTAATGGTAGTGACGTAATGGGTCGTTAATGGTAGTGACAATGGGTCGTTAATGGTAGTGACGTAATGGGTCGTTAATGGTAGTGACGTAATGGTTAGTTAATGGTAGTGACGTAATGGGTCGTTAATGGTAGTGACAATGGGTCGTTAATGGTAGTGACGTAATGGGTCGTTAATGGTAGTGACGTAATGGGTCGTTAATGGTAGTGACGTAATGGGTCGTTAGAGAAGTCATATATATGTCGTGCCGAATAGGTAAAACTGGTCAATTAGCAAGAACTCATATAAAATTAAGTCCTTTCTAAAATTTTCTCGTATACGTTTAAAGATATATATTTTTTTCATTTATGTTAATTTAAAAATTAATAATTTTGTGCCAAAAGAATCTTAGAAAACTTACCTAACCTTATTATAACAAGCGCAATTTAATTTAGTCTAATCCAACTAAATATATCTTAGATAAATTTTCAATAACTTAATAATAAACAAACACAATGAAATATATTTTTTTCGTTAGATTCAGAATGATTTTTTTTGCGAAATTATTGCATACACAGATTTTCGCTTGCCTTATTCGGCAAGAAGAGCGTTGCTATTTAAGCCAGAATGGCAAAGTTTACCTATTCGGCACGACATATATATATATATATATATATATATATATATATATATATATATATATATATATATATATATATATACATAATGTGTGTTATTTCTCATGTTCACTACAGTGTTCACTTATCAGTGTTCTCTCTCACAGGTGAGTTTGAATGGTGAACACCTTGTGACGTCACGGAACCGTAGAGGAAACTGCGTGGTTACTGGTTGGTGAGTGACGTGACGTCACGGAGCCGTACAGGGAGCTGCATGGTGATTGGTTGGTGAGCGAGGTGACTGGTACTCACCTAATTGTACTCACCTAATTGTGGTTGCAGGGGTCGAGACTCAGCTCCTGGCACCGCCTGGTGGGTAAGTGTGTGTGTGACGTCATAGAGATGTACAGGGGTTCAGGGCACAGTTGGTTGCATGTACAGCTGGTTGCATGTACAGCTGGTTGTGTGTACAGCTGGTTGAGTGTACATCTGGTTATGTGTACTGCTGGTTGTGTGTACAGTTAGTTGAGTGTACAGCTGGTTGAGTGTACAGCTGGTTGTGTGTACAGCTGTTTGAGTGTACAGCTGGTTGAGTGTACAGCTGGTTGAGTGTACAGCTGGTTGAGTACAGCTGGTTGAGTGTACATCTTTTTGTGTGTACGGCTGGTTGTGTGTACAGCTGGTTGTGTGTACAGCTAGTTTTGTGTACAGCTGGTTGTGTGTACAGCTGGTTGTGTGTACAGTTAGTTGAGTGTACAGCTGGTGTGTACTGCTGGTTGTGTGTACAGCTGGTTGTGTGTACAGCTGGTTGTGTGTACAGCTGGTTGTGTGTACAGCTGGTTGAGTGTACAGCTGGTGTGTACTGCTGGTTGAGAGTACAAGGTGGTACCCAGACAACCCTCCAGTGTTCCTGTCTTACTCCAGTACCTACAGAGTCTTCACTTGGTTTTTAAACACCTGGACTGTTGTAAATACCAATAATTTCAGAGGAAATTCTGTTCCATTGTTTTGTACAAAAATTTGTAAAAACAAAACAAAGGTCTTTATCCACATTTGTGTTGCACCTTCTACCCCGTAGTTTCATGCTGCTGTTTGATGATTACATTGTTGAAGGGTTTCACCTACACAGTTGACTTCTTCAGTCGAATACAAAGTGAAGTGGTTAAATGAAGATGATGTAATTAGTCCATCAGTCCATTCGAGGGGGTCAGTCCCTCAGCCTTGGAGAAGAGTTCAGCTTGGTCTCCAGGGATGGGGGACTGATTACATCTTCATTTCACCACTACACCTGCTGCCTCTGTATTTGACTGAAGAAGCCTACTATGTAGGCGAAACGTTTCATCAATAAAGATACCCAACTTTTGCACATGTGTCTTAATCATCAACTGTCAGTATTATACCTGTATCAACACGCTGCTATTTCTTCTCCCTATTATATTAGTGTATACTTAAAACAGCTGTTCCTGTGTATTCCTGTGTCATGTGTGCTTCTGTGTCATGTGTACTGCTGTGTCATGTGTTCTGGGTCATGTGTACTCCTGTGTCATATGTACTCCTGTGTCATGTGTACCCCTGTGTCATGTGAACTCCTGTGTCATGTGTCAGCCTTGAGGGTTCCTGGTTCATGTGTACTCCTGTGTCATGTAACTCCTGTGTCATGTGACTACTCCTGTGTCATGTGAACGCTGTGTCATATGTACCCCTGTGTCATGTGTACTCCTGTGTCATGTGTACTCCTGTGTCATGTGTACTCCTGTGTAAGTGTAACTCCTGTGTCATGTGTACTCCTGTGTCATGTGTACTCCTGTGTCATGTGTACTGCCTGTGTCATGTGTCCTGTGTCATGTGTACTCCTGTGTCATGTGTACTCCTGTGTCATGTGTACTCCTGTGTCATGTGTACTCCTGTGTCATGTGTACTCCTGTGTCATGTGTACTCCTGTGTCATGTGTACGCCTGTGTCATGTGTACTCCTGTGTCATGTGTACGCCTGTGTCATGTGTACTCCTGTGTCATGTGTACGCCTGTGTCATGTGTACTCCTGTGTCATGTGTACGCCTGTGTCATGTGTACTCCTGTGTCATGTGTACGCCTGTGTCATGTGTACTCCTGTGTCATGTGTACGCCTGTGTCATGTGTACTCCTGTGTCATGTGTACGCCTGTGTCATGTGTACGCCTGTGTCATGTGTACTCTCTCTCAGAGAATGAAATGAGATGTCTTGGTCTCTCTTTGTCAAGTGAGAACGTTCAAGGTGCAAGGTCTTCGTGCAAGTACTTTATACCTTAGTGGTAACTACTTTGTTGTCTTCTTAATATAACCTGAGAATCAGCTGACATTATATATATATATATATATATATATATATATATATATATATATATATATATAATATATATATATATATTATGTGTGTGTGTGTGTGTGTGTGTGTGTGTGTGTGTGTGTGTGTACACACATACATACTATGAAGTATTGAGGTGATGGTGAGGTGACCTTGTAAGAGGTGAGGTCATGACACTCACGCTTTGTCTGGACGTTACTCAGCATGTATTGGGGCATGTCAGTACCCTACCCCACATCCCCGTCTACCCACACCATCCCATGACCAACGACCCAGCCACACTGGTCCTCCATATTACCACCCCCTACCATCTCCCATGATCCTCCTACGACCCCCCAGCCATCACACATGATCCTCTTACGACCTCCACCATCACCCATGATCCTCTTACGACCTCCACCATCACCCATGATCCTCTTACGACCTCCACCATCACCATGATCCTCTTACGACCCACCATCAACACGACTCACCACCTCCCCATCACCCATGATCCTCTTACGACCCCCACCATCATACGATCCTCGACCACCTCAACCATCACCCATGATCTCTTACGACCCCCACCATCAACTACGATCCTCGACCACCTCAACCATCACCCATGATCCTCTTACGGCCACCACCATCACCCATGATGCTCTTACGGCCACCACCATCACCCATGATGCTCTTACGACCCTCACCATCAACTACGATCCTCGACCACCTCAACCATCACCCATTATCCTCTTACGGCCACCACCATCACCCATGATCCTCCCTCATATTCCCATGGTATTGAGAAGGACCTGCCTTGTAAGGGCCAGTAGGCCTGCTGGAGTGTTCCTCCGCCACGACCAGGCTACAGTTTACTATTGAGAGAGTGTTCGACTCAATCACAAAGCCGCGGGTTCGATTCCCTTAGCCTCGTGCTGTCCCTGCTCACGTAACACACAAATAAGGTACCAGTGTGTCTTACCCAGGGGGGAAACTGCGTTAGGACACTCAAGTACCTGTGTTAGGCAACTTCAATACCTGGAAGCATTCAGGTGTTGGGTATAAGGTATCCTTGTAGCTTTCCTGTGTCCCAGAGCAAGACTCCTGGTTGCTGGCGTGATCAATGAAAGTGTTGGTGCTAGCAGCACGCAGCAGCAGTTTCAGCTCAGGCACCACAGCCCGGGTGATCAATAGCTGGCTCGAACTTACCAGGTGACCCTCTTGAAGACAGCCAGGGATCTGCTGGTAATTCTCATCGTATATGAAAGGAAGGGTGTTGAAGAGTCTTGGTCCTTTCACACTTATTTTGCACCGTGTGTTGAATGTTGTGGTTATATTGGAGGATATTTTGAGTGAGTGTTTCGTCTTTACCACAACACTCCCACCTCTCTCTCTCTCCCCACCGCATCCACAACACCCCCACCTCTCTATCTCTCTCTCTCCCCACCACATCCACAACACACTCTCCTCTCCCCACCACATTCACAACACACTCTCCTCTCCCCACCACATTCACAACACACCCTCCTCTTCCCACCACATCCACAACACACTCTCCTCTCCCCACCACATCCACAACACACCCTCCTCTCCCCACCTCATCCACAACACACCCTTTTCTCCCCACCACATCTTTCTCCCCTTCTTTCTTGGCCCTTCCTTCCTATCATCCTTCTCTCCTCTCTTGGTCCTACTTTTTCCCTGTGACCCTTCCTTCCTTCCTTCTTCCCTTGCTACTTCTCTTGTGATCCTTCCTTCCTTCTTCCCTTGCTACTTCTCTTGTGACTCTTCCTCTTCCCCCACACACCTCTTCTTCCTCTCCTCCTCCACACTCTCCTTCCCTTGTGACTCTTCCTTCTCCCCCCCTCAAGTGTCGAGTCCCAGTGGTGATCTCAGATAATTTTTTGGAGCATGATTGTGCTCCTGCTTGAAGGATGAAGATCTTGACTGAGGTGCTGACTGTGTGCTGATTGTCACTAAACACTGTGTTGTTCACAGCCACCGGGAGAGTGTTCAAAGTTCACTGTAGTGTTCACTGTTCTTATCCTCAGAGGTGGCTTGGTTGACTCTTATGTTCAGATTCCCAGTGTGTTGTGTGTGCTCTGACCCAGCATGATTTTGTGTTCCCTATGGTCCGAATGATGCTTAGCGTGCAGCTCTGTTCATGCCTGGGCCATCTTCATGCCTGGGCCATGTGGCATATACATATACATGTTCAAGCCTGGGTCATGTTGTCATCCCTGGTAATGAAGGGACAGGTGCCGAGGCGAAGGCTGCTACAACGAGGTAACCCATATAGCAGAATGCTGCCTTACTAGAGTGACTGCCTGGGTCACATACATGGCTATGTGATGGGGAACCTGAGTGCCTGGTGGGCCCAACAGACGAGACTCCCTGACACTCCTCCTTCAGGAGAAATCGGCACCATGACATAAATAACAGATAAGTGAACTGTAGATATAAATGTACTTCTGTTAACTCTTTTTGGGCCTAGTTCCTGGGCCTTTTGTGTATCCATGTGTTCTTGCACTACCCTCCATAGGATGGATATGCGGTGCCCAATAAACTAACCACTACCCTCCATAAGATGGATATGCGGTGCACAATAAACTAACCACTACCATCCACAGGATGGATATGCGGTGCACAATAAACTAACCACTACCATCCACAGGATGGATATGCGGTGCACAATAAACTAACCACTACCATCCACAGGATGGATATGCGGTGCACAATAAACTAACCACTATGGTGGCAAAAATCTGATCTCTGTGGTTAGGTGAATGTGCACACACATGTTACCCAAATCACCACCACACTTCCCTCCATCCCACACTCCCCTCCATCCCACACTCCCCTCCATCCCACACTCCCCTCCATCCCACACTCCCCTCCCTCACTCCTCCCCATTCCCACTGTGTATCTCAGTGGCTCACGTACTCACCCACACGTGTGCACAAGAAGGCGTTCACACCCATGCATGGGTCTGCGTCATGGGTTTTTGTGTAGCTGTTGTCCCACAGGCCAACTTGTTCCAGTAAGATTCCTGATATCTGCTGGTAACAGGTTGGTATCTGCTGGTAGCAGGTTGGTATCTGCTGGTAGCAGGTTGATATCTGCTGACAGCAGGTCGATGTCTGTTGGTAGCAGGTTGAAGAGTCTTGGACCACATACGTTAACATTGTTCCCATATTGTACCCACAATGCCCCTGATTTCCACACTAGGTCTATTTAATAGACCTAAGGCTGTTGAGACCACGAGGAGACTGGATGTAAGAGCTAGGGGCTGGTCCTGGGGTCTGGTCCTGGGGGTCTAGGCTACCACTGTTAACAGAGACGAACGGATTAAGACAGGTGAAAGTGTATTGATCTGTAATAAGCAACAGGTGTTAAACACAGGTATTCAGGCGCATCCTCCTCCTCCTACAGATGTTTAAATCTTCGTCAGGAAACACACGCTGCAGATATTTACAATGTGCACACCTCTGCCAGATGTAAGACACCATTTTGTTTTAAATTTCGTCTAGTCTAACCTATTCTAAGGTTGGTTAATAGGGGTTTAAAGCCTGTCGACTACACATGGATCATTAAGGGTGCATGTCACGTGTTCACCAGCTGCGTTGAACAGCTGTTGTGATGATGTGAGGTAATTGAATACATAGATACAACTAAAGTGACATTTTATTGTAGCAACGTTTCGCTTTCCAGGAGCTTTGTCAAGTCGTATGGTTTGACAAAGCTCCTGGAGAGCGAAACGTTGCCACAGTAAACTGTCACATTAGTTGCATTTGTGTCAATTTACCTAACAACAAGTGTGATTCCTTGTGACTGGTAATCTTGCTTCTTAAAACACTTTTATATTTGTTTGATAATGTGAACTGTTAGAGCTTTTGGTTTAGAGGTTTTTGTTGTAATTGGTTTGCTACCAAATTTGTTGAGCGGGTCAATATCAGTGGATTTTAATGACTGTGGGATGACCCCTGTGCCTCGGGTTCTTCTCCACAAAATATTTAAGGCACGTGATAAAGATTTCTCGTAGTTCACTCCTGGGGCGGAGTGCATGGGCATGCAGTCAACGGCTTCTTCGAAGTCAAGTGGGCGGTAGAATTATATCAGAGGTTAGGGAGATAGATGTCTGCAGCACTTTGTACTTCGTTCATGAGGAACTCACTTGTATCGTCAGTCTTAAGGACGAGTAGTGGCTCACTGAACACTGAGTCGTACTGGTACCTGAATAATTCACTCGTTTCTTTGTTGTTGTCAGTGTACAACCAGAGCTTGTACACTGACGACGTCGTTCGTGGTATTAAGTAACTCACTGTATATGAGGGTATTCCGGGGGTCAACGCCCCCGAGGCCCAATCCTTGATCAGGCCTCCCAGTGGATCAGGGCCTGATCAACCAGGCTTGTCTGTTTTTCCGGCCGTATCTGAGTAGGCTGTCCCCAGGCCGTATCTGAGTAGGCTGTCCCCAGGCCGTATCTTAGTTGGCTGTCCCCAGGCCGTATCTTAGTTGGCTGTCCCCAGGCCGTATCTTAGTTGGCTGTCCCCAGGCCGTATCTGAGTAGGCTGTCCCCAGGCCGTATCTGAGTAGGCTGTCCCCAGGCCGTATCTTAGTAGGCTGTCCCCAAGCCGTATCTTAGTAGGCTGTCCCCAAGCCGTATCTGAGTAGGCTGTCCCCAGGCCGTATCTTAGTAGGCTGTCCCCAGGCCGTATCTTAGTAATCTGTCCCCAGGCCGTATCTTAGTAGGCTGTCCCCAGGCCGTATCTTAGTAGGCTGTCCCCAGGCCGTATCTGAGTAGGCTGTCCCCAGGCCGTATCTGAGTAGGCTGTCCCCAGGCCGTATCTTAGTAGGCTGTCCCCAGGCCGTATCTTAGTAGGCTGTCCCCAGGCCGTATCTGAGTAGGCTGTCCCCAGGCCGTATCTGAGTAGGCTGTCCCAGGCCGTATCTGAGTAGGCTGTCCCCAGGCCGTATCTGATGTCAGGCTGTCCCCAGGCCGTATCTTAGTAGGCTGTCCCCAGCCGTATCTGAGTAGGCTGTCCCAAGCCGTATCTGAGTAGGCTGTCCCAGCCGTATCTAGTAGGCTGTCCCCAGGCCGTATCTTAGTAGGCTGTCCCCAGGCCGTATCTTAGTAGGCTGTCCCCCCAGGAGCCGTATCTTAGTAGGCTGTCCCCAGGCCGTATCTTAGTAGGCTGTCCCCAGGCCGTATCTTAGTAGGCTGTCCCCAGGCCGTATCTTAGTAGGCTGTCCCCAGGCCGTATCTTAGTAGGCTGTCCCCAGGCCGTATCTTAGAAATCTGTCCCCAGGCCGTATCTTAGTTGGCTGTCCCCAGGCCGTATCTTAGTGGCTGTCCCCAGGCCGTATCTGAGTAGGCTGTCCCCAGGCCGTATCTGAGTAGGCTGTCCCCAGGCCGTATCTTAGTAGGCTGTCCCCAGGCCGTATCTTAGTAGGCTGTCCCCAGGCCGTATCTGAGTAGGCTGTCCCCAAGCCGTATCTGAGTAGGCTGTCCCCAGGCCGTATCTTAGTAGGCTGTCCCCAGGCCGTATCTTAGTAATCTGTCCCCAGGCCGTATCTTAGTAGGCTGTCCCCAGGCCGTATCTTAGTAGGCTGTCCCCAGGCCGTATCTGAGTAGGCTGTCCCCAGGCCGTATCTGAGTAGGCTGTCCCCAGGCCGTATCTAGTAGGCTGTCCCCAGGCCGTATCTTAGTAGGCTGTCCCCAGGCCGTATCTGAGTAGGCTGTCCCCAGGCCGTATCTAGTAGGCTGTCCCCAGGCCGTATCTGAGTAGGCTGTCCCCAGCCGTATCTGAGTAGGCTGTCCCCAGGCCGTATCTGAGTAGGCTGTCCCCAGGCCGTATCTTAGTAGGCCTTCCCCAAGCCGTATCTGGTAGGCTGTCCTGCCGTATCTGTAGGCTGTCCCCAGGCCGTATCTTAGTAGGCTGTCCCCAGGCCGTATCTTAGTAGGCTGTCCCAGGCCGTATCTTGAGTAGGCTGTCCCCAGGCCGTATCTTGAGTAGGCTGTCCCCAGGCCGTATCTTAGTAGGCTGTCCCCAGGCCGTATCTGAGTAGGCTGTCCCCAGGCCGTATCTGAGTAGGCTGTCCCCAGGCCGTATCTTAGTAGGCTGTCCCCAGGCCGTATCTTAGTAGGCTGTCCCCAGGCCGTATCTGAGTAGGCTGTCCCCAGGCCGTATCTGAGTAGGCTGTCCCCAGGCCGTATCTGAGTAGGCTGTCCCCAGGCCGTATCTGAGTAGGCTGTCCCCAAGCCGTATCTGAGTAGGCTGTCCCCAGGCCGTATCTGAGTAGGCTGTCCCCAAGCCGTATCTTAGTAGGCTGTCCCCAAGCCGTATCTGAGTAGGCTGTCCCCAGGCCGTATATTAGTAGGCTGTCCCCAGGCCATATCTTAGTAGGCTGTCCCCAGGCCGTATCTTAGTAGGCTGTCCCCAAGCCGTATCTTAGTAGGCTGTCCCCAAGCCGTATCTGAGTAGGCTGTCCCCAGGCCGTATCTTAGTAGGCTGTCCCCAGGCCGTATCTGAGTAGGCTGTCCCCAGGCCGTATCTTAGTAGGCTGTCCCCAGGCCGTATCTGAGTAGGCTGTCCCCAGGCCGTATCTTTGTTGGCTGTCCCCAGGCCGTATCTGAGTAGGCTGTCCCCAGGCCGTATCTGAGTAGGCTGTCCCCAGGCCGTATCTTAGTAGGCTGTCCCCAGGCCGTATCTGAGTAGGCTGTCCCCAGGCCGTATCTTAGTAGGCTGTCCCCAGACCGTATCTGAGTAGGCTGTCCCCAAGCCGTATCTGAGTAGGCTGTCCCCAGGCCGTATCTGAGTAGGCTGTCCCCAGGCCGTATCTGAGTAGGCTGTCCCCAGGCCGTATCTGAGTAGGCTGTCCCCAGGCCGTATCTGAGTAGGCTGTCCCCAAGCTGTATCTGAGTAGGCTGTCCCCAAGCCGTATCTGAGTAGGCTGTCCCCAAGAATCCATATTTCCTTGTGAAAGTAGACTAGTCAATGGTCTGGAAAAATAAACACATAAGCAGTATAATGTGATCCTTTAATGACAACGTTTCGCCCACGCAGTGGTCTAAGTCTGAGCGAAACGTCGTCATAAGCTTGTTTCTCCCATGTCCGGGTTATCTGTGTATTGTACGTGGGTTTGGGGGAAGGCAGCGAACACTGGTCTCGCTGAGGAGGTCGCTCAAGAACCACATCTTGTTGTTGCCGGGATGTAAGACCTTGAATGTTTGTAAAAATAGGAGTTATGTTGTTTGTAGCTGAGCTAAGGAGGCTTTGGGTGGCTTTAATATCTGTGTCTGGTAAGCCACTGGCTTTGTTTCCAGTGGTTTTGTTACCAGTGGCTTCGTTACCAGTGGCTTTGTTACCAGTGGCTTCGTTACCAGTGGCTTTGTTACCAGTCCAAGATGGTTCCCAGGTAGTGGGATATATATTCTTACCATTTTTTTGCCATTTTTTTCGCTTCCTGGAGAGAAAAAATGTGTGGTTGTAATTCCTGTGTTCAGTTATGCGTTCAGTGTTCAGCCCCTCTGAAATATTATAACGTGTGTGTGTGTGTGTGGGTGATGTGTGGGTGGGTGTGGTTGGGGTTATGACTGTGGGTAGGTTTGGGGAGAGGTGTGGGTGGGTGGTAGGTGGATGTGGGTGGAGTGTGGGTGGCTGCAAGCTGGTATGTCAGTTGAAGAGCTTCGCAGACTGTTCATGCAAGCCTTGGTATCACCCTAGCAGGAACAGGGGAAGTGGCAGGGGAAGGAGCTAGGAAAGTGGCAATGGAGGGAAAAGAAGTCAAGAATTAAGGGAGAAATAGAAGCGAGGGAAAACGAAGGTAAAATAGCAGAGGAGAATGGGGAGCAGGAACAAGAGAAACAGAAAGAGAAAACAAGAAAAAAGAAAGAAAGTTATAGGAGAAGCAGGAGGGTAGAAGAGAAGAGATGAAGAAAACAAGAGCTAGTTATATTTATATGTTATGTGCCTCTCTCAGAGTAGGTCAGCGGGCATAGTAAGAGAACACTATATCAACATCCGCGGTCCCAAATTATTCATCATCTTACCAGAAGATATCATAAACATTACTGCAACAGCCTGGTTGACCAGGCTAGCACCAGACGAGCCTGACCCATGGCCGGGCTGCGGGAGTAGTAAGACTCTTGAAACTCATCAGAGGTATATTAAAGGTAAAGGTATGAGCTACTGAAATGTGTTAAAGAGACTTCGGTAGGGCAAAGAAGATGTCGTTAAGTGTTTCAGTCTTGAGTTCAATAGTTACGACAACAGTAACACTTGAGTAGCTACGACAACAGTAACAGTTGAGTAGCTACGATAACAGTAACAGTAGGAGTTACTGTTACTTTGGGCATGCCATCCCTCACAGTGACCTATCCCGCGCAGAGATGGGAAAGACGGGAATCACCAAGAGAAGAATGAAAATGGGAAGAGAGAGAGGGTAGACGCTGTGATGCTGACAGTAGCGGGAGATGGAAGATCAAGAAAGGTTGAGCACAGGAACTGGAGAACTATAAAATACATCAGGGGAGAGAGAAAGGAAGTGTGGATGAAAGCATACGAGGAGGGTAGAGGAAGGGGAGGGGGGTAGGGAGAGGGGAGAGGGGCGTGAGGCAGTGGTATGGATTCAGAGGAAGTAGCCAGATACAGTTTATGGAGACAGATGTGGAGGTGAGTGGGTAGATGGTGAGAGAGAGAGAGAGAGAGAGAGAGAGAGAGAGAGAGAGAGAGAGAGAGAAGAATAAGTGTAGAAATCTGATTAAGATAAGATTTTGTTCGGATTTTTAACCCCGGAGGGTTAGTCACCCAGAATAACCCAAGAAAGTCTCTGCGTCTGGGGTCCTCAATCTTGTCCCCCAGGATGCCACCCACACCAGTCGACTAACACTCAGGTACCTACTTGCTAGGTGAACAGGACAACAAGTGTAAGGAAACACGTCGAAATGTTCTCACCCCGCCGGGAATTGATCCCGGACCCTCAGCGTGTGAAGCGAGATCTTTGCCAGGCAGGCAGTGCTTGCTGCGTCATCTTATAACTGTATCTCTGACCACTTCCTGGTTACTACCTTGATTGACCTGACCTCTGAAGAGGGCGGCGGTGTGTGCTGACCCAGCACCTCCCCCACCATGGATCATTATATATATTAATCGCTCGTGTCTGCAATACCTCTATAATATATAACTTACATATATAAATCAAAACCATTTTGCTCACTTATTTGTGGTTGCGGGGATCGAGTCACAGCTCCTGGCCCCGCCTCTTCGCTGGTCGCTACTAGGTCCACTCTCCCTGCTTCGTGTGTGTGTATATGTATGTGTATTCACCTATTTGTGGTTGGAGGGGTCGAGTCACAGCTCCTGGCCTTGTGTGTGGGTGTGTATGTTTGGGGGGTGGTAGGGGGTTGTGCTTGTTCACGCAGTTTAGGTTCTTGTTGTTTGTGGTGTTGCTGACGGCGTGGTTGTTGCCGCCTCAGTTCCTGTTCCTTACACTGGAGCGACGTTACTGAGCTGCTGCTTTCCGTCTTGCTGGTGTTATTACTGCCGCTGTTGTTGCTGTTGTGCTGCTGCTGCTGCTCTGCCTGCTGCTGCTGACTGCTGCTGCTGCTGCTGCTGCTGCTGCTGCCTGCCTGCTGCTACTGCTGCTACTGCTGCTGCTGCGCTGCTGCTGCTGCGCTGCTGCCGTGCTGCTGCGCGCTGCTGCGCTGCCTGCGCTGCTGCTGCTGCCGCTCTGCTGCTAGCTGCTGCCTGCTGCGCTGCAGCTCGCGTGCCTGCTGCTGCTCTGCTGCTACTGCTCTGCTGCTGCTGCTGCTGCTGCTGCTGCTGCTGCTGCTCACCGCTGCCTCGCTAGCTGCTACTGCTGCTGCTGCTAGCTGCCTGCTGCTGCGCTGCTGCTGCTGCTAGCGCTCTGCTGCTGCCTGCTGCTACCTGCTGCTGCTGCTCGCTGCTGCTGCTAGCTGCTCGCTTAGCTGCTTGCTGCTACTGCTGCTGCTGCTGCTCTGCTGCTGCTGCTGCTGCTACTGCTCTGCTGCTGCTGCTACTGCTGCTGCTGCTGCTCTGCTGCTGCTGCTGCCTACTGCCTGCTGCTGCGCTGCTGCTGCATGCGCGCTGCTGTCTGCTGCTGCTACTACTGCCTGGCCTGCTGCTCGCTCACTGCCTGCTGCTGCTGCTGCTGCTACTGCTGCTACTGCTGCTGCTACTGCTGCTGCTGCTACTACTGCTGCTGCTGCTGCTACTGCTACTGCTGCTGCTGCTGCTGCTACTGCTGCTGCTGCTGCTGCTGCTTACTGCTGCTGCTGCTGCTGCTGCTGCTACTGCTGCTGCTGCTGCTGCTGCTGCGACTTCTCCCGGAGTCTGTATTTGTTTGTGACTGTTGTTGCTTTTGTTGGACTTTCGTGTTTTCTCTCAGTTATTGTTGCTGTTGTTTTTTTCTTTGTAAAGGACCACTGTCAACACTGTGTTGCTCTAAGTATTGTCAGTGTTACAACTGTACTTACTTGTTTGTGGTTGCAGGGGTCGAGTCACACCTCCTGGTCACGCTTCTTCGCTGGTCGCTACCAGGTCCACTCTCTCACTGCTCCCTGAGCTTTATCATACCTCATCTTAAAACTATGTATGGATCCTGCCTCCACTACGTCACTTTCCAGACTATTCTACTTCCTGACAACTTTGTGACTGAAGAAATACTTCCTAACATCCCTTTGACTCATCTGAGTCTTCAACTTCCAATTGTGACCCCAATTATTTTTGTGTGTGTGTGCTTAAGCATATTCGGTTGTAAGGTGTCGACTCTTAGCTCCTGGCCCTGCCCCTCGCCCATGGTCGTACCTTCTCTTGAAACCTTGTATGATATTTGCCGGTATCACGACTGTCTGGCCCACCAAACTTTACTCACCATGTTGAAAGACTTGAGATGTGTGTCTCACTTGTGTCTCACCTGTGTCTTACCTGTGTCACACCTGTGTCTCACCTGTCTCATCTGTGTCTCACCTGTGTCACACCTGTCTCACACCTGTATCTCACCTGTGTCACACCTGTATCTCACCTGTGTCTCACCTGTGTCACTTGTGTCTCACCTGTGTCTCACCTATGTCACACCTGTGTCTCACCTGAGGGACTGACCACCTCATATCTACTTATCCAGGCTGAGGGACTGACCACCTCATATCTACTTCTCCAGGCTGAGGGACTGACCACCTCATATATACTTCTCCAGGCTGAGGGACTGACCACCTCATATCTACCTCTTTAGTCGGATCGGTATTTGACTAAAGAAACCTACTATGAGGGCGAAACCTTTCCACAGTAAAGATAACCAGGTGTTGCACATGTGTCTCTTACTATGATGGACCTCAACAAGAATTCACTGGAGTAACATTGTTTTCATAATAATAATAATAATAATAATAATAATAATAATCTGTAACTACTAAATAGGCTTGTATATTACAAGCTTAACTGTTTGCCATTTTAAGGACATTAAGGTTAACTTATGATAACGATCTTGATTTTGTTAATTGTGGTTTGTATCGCGCGTCGCTGGTGAAGCCCCCTGGGGTGTACTTGGGCAGGAGTGAGTCGCTGGTGAAGCCCTCTGGGGTGTACTTGGGCAGGAGTGAGTCGCTGGTGAAGCCCCCTGGGGTGTACTTGGGCAGGAGTGAGTCGCTGGTGAAGCCCCCTGGGGTGTACTTGGGCAGGAGTGAGTCGCTGGTGAAGCCCCCTGGGGTGTACTTGGGCAGGAGTGAGTCGCTGGTGAAGCCCACTGGGGTGTATGGGGAGGAGTCAGAGAGAATGGGAGGAGTGTAAGGGTGTTGAGTGAGTGTTATTGTGTTGTTGAGGGTGTTGTGGTGTTGGTGTTGGTGACAGTGGTGGTGATGGTGGTGTGCCTTTTGTTGCGTTGGCTAGAGAGTTGGAGGCATATTGGTTTTGTAGTGTGTCTGTCAGAGGTGGAGCCAGACTGACAGCCGTTTGTAGAGGAAATAACCCAGTCCTAACAAGATCTCTCTCTCTCTCTCTCTCTCTCTCTCTCTCTCTCTCTCTCTCTCTCTCTCTCTCTCTCTCTCTCTCTCTCTCTCTCACACACACACACAGTCGTAAAGAGTGTAGGCAGTGTTGGTATCTGGTGTCAGGAGAACCAGATAGTTGCGCGGTGCCAGTAATTGACTTACACGTTGGATGTTCTGCTTAGGGATGCCCAGGATAACCAGGGATAGCCAGGATCCCTAGGTTATCCAGGATCCACGGGATATTCAGGATCTTCAGCACATCTAGGATCCCCAGGATATACAGGATCCACGTAGGAAGGCGTGGTCATGGTGAGAGGCGAGGCAGGGAGTGTGGAGGGGAGGCACACAGTGTGTGGAGGGGAGGAACACAGTGTGTGGAGGGGAAGAACACAGTGTGTGGAGGGGAGGAACACAGTGTGTGGAGGGAGGAACACAGTGTGTGGAGGGAAGAACACAGTGTGGGGGAAGAACACAGTGTGGAGGGAAGAACACAGTATGTGGAGGGGAAGAACACAGTGTATGGAGGGGAGGAACACAGTGTGTGGAGGGGAAGAACACAGTATGTGGAGGGGAGGAACACAGTATGTGGAGGGGAAGAACACAGTGTATGGAGGGGAGGAACACAGTGTGTGGAGGGGAGGAACACAGTGTGTGGAGGGGAAGAACACAGTGTGTGGAGGGGAGGAACACAGTGTGTGGAGGGAGGAACACAGTATGTGGAGGGGAAGAACACAGTGTGTGGAGGGGAGGAACACAGTGTGTGGAGGGGAGGAACACAGTATGTGGAGGGGAGGAACACAGTGTGTGGAGGGGAGGAACACAGTGTGTGGAGGGGAAGAACACAGTGTGTGGAGGGGAAGAACACAGTATGTGGAGGGGAGGAACACAGTGTGTGGAGGGGAAAGGGGAAGACACAGTATGTGGAGGAGGAACACAGTGTGTGGAGGGGAGGAACACAGTGTGTGGAGGGGAAGAACACAGTATGTGGAGGGGAGGAACACAGTGTGTGGAGGGGAGGAACACAGTGTGTGGAGGGGAGGAACACAGTGTGTGGAGGGGAAGAACATAGTGTGTGGAGGGAAGAACACAATATGTGGAGGGAGGAACACAGTGTGGAGGGGAGGAACACAGTGTGGAGGGGAGGAACACAGTGTGTGGAGGGGAGGAACACAGTATGTGGAGGGGAAGAACACAGTGTGTGGAGGGGAGGAACACAGTGTGTGGAGGGGAGGAACACAGTGTATGGAGGGGAAGAACACAGTGTGTGGAGGGGAAGAACACAGTGTGTGGAGGGGAAGAACACAGTGTGTGGAGGGGAAGAACACAGTGTATGGAGGGGAGGAACACAGTGTGTGTAGGGGAAGAACACAGTGTATGGAGGGAGGAACACAGTGTGTGGAGGGAGGAACACAGTGTGTGGAGGGGAGACACAGTGTGGAGGAAACACAGTGTGTGGAGGGAGGAACACAGTGTGTGGAGGGGAGGAACACAGTGTGTGGAGGAGGAACACAGTGTGTGGAGGGGAGGAACACAGTGTGTGGAGGAGGAACACAGTGTGTGGAGGGGAAGAACATAGTGTGTGGAGGGGAAGAACACAGTGTGTGGAGGGGAAGAACATAGTGTGTGGAGGGAAGAACACAGTATGGGAGGGAGGAACACAGTGTGTGGAGGGGAGGAACACAGTGTGGAGGGGAGGAACACAGTGTGTGGAGGGGAGGAACACAGTGTGGAGGGGAGGAACACAGTGTGTGGAGGGGAGGAACACAGTGTGTGGAGGGGAGGAACACAGTGTGTGGAGGGGAGGAACACATTGTAAATTGGTACAAGAGACTAGAGTACTGTGTACATGGTGTGGTGTCTTGGGGGTTGTTAGTTATGTTGGGTGAGTCAAAGTGTGTAATCACAGTGTGTAGTAACACAGTGTATACTCACACTGTGTAGTCACACAGTGTATACTCACATAGTGTGTACTCATACATTGTGAGTCGAATTCCAACTCCTGGCCCCCGTCTCTTAACCACCATTAACACTAGCCTAGTTGATTCCTGGGCCTCTCGGGTCCTCTTGTACCTTCTTCAGGACTCACATCTGCCTTCCACCAGCACACACAGTCTTGTTTTCTAGGCTGTCAAAAAAGAGGCCTGGTCTAGGAGCAGCGGGGGAGGGAGTGATGATCCCCTTGAACCAGCAAGAGGTACTAAAGAGGTATCCCCCTTTATCCAACTCCTTTATCTAATACAATACAATACACGTTTATTTTGACATGATACATTGTTTATACAGGAATGTGTGACATTTCGGGCAAGCCAAGGCCTAACTTAAGACTATTAGGGCATAATACTGAAGAAGTTTGTCCTAACAGCTCTGTGCCTCTTATAGGTGTTCAGCTCTAGTCTGTTTTTATTTCACTTCGTCTGTTTAATTATCGTTTCAGAGAGTCTTTGGCAGTGAACAATCTCTCTCCTTTTTTTCCAGCCGTGATATCTCTCCTGCCCTCGGAGAAATTGTAGCAAGGAACTTAAGAATGGAGTAGTGCAGCAGATGTACTGACCCATGCTAGGCAGGTTTAATTATCTCTTAACCACGCCCATTCATCTACCTGTCAGGTCTATGTTTAAAGCTCCCAAAAGTTCTGGCCTTAGTAAGGATTCCTGCGACTTTGTTCCACTCCTCTACAGCTCTGGTGCCAGGTCAGTACCTTCCTGCATCCCTGTGTTGTTGACGTGAGAACACAGGTGACTAATGGTAGCCGGAACTAGACACATCTGCAACACCTGGATATATTTATCCCAAGATGTGTCCCCGAGCAGTGACTTTGTCAATACAGAGATGATCTACGAAGTCAGTAGATGAAAAAGACATACTTTCCTTCTATCTTTCCCTCTTCCACTGTTTCTGTTGTGCTTCTCTGTCTGTCTGTCTGTCTGTCTGTCTGTCTGTCTCTCTCTCTCTCTCTCTCTCTCTCTCTCTCTCTCTCTCTCTCTCTCTCTCTCTCTCTCTCTCTCTCTCTGTGCATCTCTCAGTGTTCCCCATGCACCTCGTTACTGGGGGGTGTTGACAGAGTGTTATTGTGAAAGCTACAACCATCATTCCCTGGCTAATGTATGTATCGTCACAACCTCTCTTTGTCTAACACCCTCTCCTCTCCTCTCCTCTCCTCTCCTCTCCTCTCCTCTCTCTCTCTCCATCCCCAGTTATCATGACCTTGCACCTTCTAGGGTTAAACTCCAGTACCAATTGTTTGATCATTCTTGTAGTTTGTTCAGGTTTAACTATCCTCTTCATCTTGTATTCTTCTCATTAGTTTTACGTCATCAACAAACAGTGAAACATATAAATCATTTCCCTCAGGCAAGTTATTGACGTATATTAAGAACAATGAAGGTTATAGAACTGATCTTTGGGGAAACTCACTCACAGGCAAGCACCAGACGAGCCTGGCCTGCCGGCTGAGAGTGAAACTCTCGAATCTTCAGGTATAAGGTATTACACTTTGCCGTTCTGAAACATTTGCCCTCACCATCGCCCTCTGTCTTCTGTTCGTTAATTATTCCTTGATCCACTATAGTCACCTGAGTGTTCTATTTTGTGAATCATCCTCTGGTGGGTACAGTGTCAAATGCTTTCCTACAGTCCAAGAATATGCAGTCAACCTGTCTTTAACGTGTTTGATTTCTCTTGTTCTGTAGTAGAACTATAGTAAGTTAGTGAGGCAAAGCGTCGTATCGTCTCTAAATCCCTGTTTTCTGATCTTTCCTTAACATTCTGGACAGTATACATGTCACTGATACCGGCTTATAATTCTGTGCCTCTTGTTTGACCGCTGCTTCACGTTTGTAGTCTTCCCGCTGTGCTCGACGTTTTCCTTCTCTAGGAACATGTAGATGGTTGTTATAGGGTCAGACAGTTCTTCCGTCCCTTCTCTCAGTATCCACTCTGATATATCACCAGGCTCTCCATGTCTCCTGGTGTGTCTTAATTCTTTTTAACAGATTCAATACTTCCTCCTTTTAATATGTGAATTCTATCCAGTACTTGTTCATCTGGCACCATCCCTGTCACCTCAGTCGATACTTTCTCAAATCTTCTACTTAATTCCTCGTAAACTTCTCTGTTGTCTTTTGTGAGTTCTCCTTCCTTCCTTTCTTCAGTCTTATTACTTAGTCTTTTACAGTCATCTTCTTCCTTACGTGGCTGTGTAGCAGTTTCAGATCTGAATGGGTCTTTTGTTCCTGTTATTCTGAAACTGATGTTCGAGTTCTCATCTTATCCTTGTGTGTGTGTACTCACCTAGTTGTGATTGCAGGGGTCGAGTCATAGCTCCTGGCCCCGCCTCTTCACTGGCCGCTACTGGGTCAGTCTCCCTGCGCCATGAGCTTTATCATACTTCTTCTTAAAGCTATGTATGGATCCTGCCTCCACTACATCGCTTCCCAAACTGTTCCACTTCCCGACCACTCTGTGACTGAAGAAATACTTCCTAACATCTCTGTGATACATCTGAGTCTTCAACTTCCAACTGTGACCCCTTGTTGCTGTGTCCCATCTCTGGAACATTCTGTCTCTGTCCACCTTGTCAATTCCTCTCAGTATCTTATATGTCGTTATCATGTCCCCCCTAACTCTCCTGTCCTCCAGTGTCGTCAGGTCGATTTCCCTTAACCTCCCCTCGTAGGACATACCCCTTAGCTCCGGGACTAGTCTTGTTGCAAACCTTTGCACTTTCTCTAGCTTCTTTACGTGCTTGGCTAGGTGTGGGTTCCAAACTGGTGCTGCATACTCCAGTATGGGCCTAACGTACACAGTGTACAGGGTCCTGAACGAGTCCTTATTAAGATGTCGGAATGCTGTTCTTAGGTTTGCTAGGCGCCCGTATGCTGCAGCAGTTATTTGGTTGATGTGCGCCTCAGGAGATGTGCCTGGTGTTATACTCACCCCAAGATCTTTTTCCTTGATTGAGGTTTGTAGTCTCTAGCCCCCTATACTGTACTCCGCCTGCGGTCTTCTTTGCCCTTCCCCAATCTTCATGACTTTGCACTTGGTGGGGTTGAACTCCAGGAGCCAATTGCTGGACCAGGCTTGCAGCCTGTCCAGATCCCTTTGTAGTTCTGCCTGTCTGTGTGTGTGTGACTGTGTACTCACCTATTTGTGGTTGCAGGAGTCGAGTCACAGTTCCTGGCCCCACCCCTTTTCTGGTCTACTAGGTCCTCTCTCTCCCTGCTCCATGAACAGTGTGTGTGTGTGTGTGTACGTACTGCTGCCCGGTATGTACGCACACCGAGCGGTAACCTACACGAGCAGGCGGCGTGATTCGTCTCTGCTTACGTTCGTGTGACGTAACCCGGAAATCCAATCCGCTGGCAAACACGACACGGAAACACCAGTACACTGACAACTCATATATATTTCTACCTTCACGTCTAACACCCACGTAAGATGACGGGTAAATCTTACTGCCCCGTTCAGGGCAGGATAAATATCAGAGCTGGAACAAATCCAGAGATCGTTTACGGCTCACATTGAGCCATTGAAACATCTAAATTATTGGGAACGCCTTCAAGTCTTGAACATGTACTCATTGGAGCGGAGGAGAGAGAGATACATGATAATATGTACTTGGAAAGTACTTGAGGGCCTGGTCCCAAATCTGCACACTGCCATAACAACATACTGGAGTGAGAGATATGGGAGGAAGTGTAAAATAAACCCAGTGAGGAGCAGGGGTGCGGTGGGGACAATACGGGAGCACTGTATTAACATCCGGGGTCCCAGACTATTCAACATCTTACCAGAAGATATCCGAAACATCGCTGGAACCAGTGTAGAAGCCTTCAAGAGGAAACTGGACAAGTATCTTCATCGGGTGCCAGATCAACCAGGCTGTGATGGATGTGGGGCAGCGGGCCTCCAGAAGCAACAGCCTGGTTGACCAGGCAAGCACCAGACGAGCCTGGGCCATGGCCGGGCTCAGAGAGTAGATACTCTCGAAACTCTTCAAAGGTATATCAAAGGTAAGGTAAGGTCTCAAGACCACGTAAGATGACGGGAAAATCTTACATTCAATATGTGTCTTTCTGTAAAATTTTCTGCCCAATTTAGAAGGTCTTGTCTGAGACCTGACCATGGTGACCATAATTACATTTTATAGATAACCTGTGTAAGTCACCTGTGTAAGTCACCTGTGTAAGTCATCTATGTAAGTCACTTGTGTAAGTAATCTATGTAAGTCACCTGTGTAAGTCACCTGTTTAAGTCACCTGTGTAAATCACCTGTGTAAGTCACTTATGTAAGTCACCTGTGTAAATCACCTGTGTAAGTCACATGTAAATCACCTGTGTAAGTCACTTATGTAAGTCACCTGTGTAAATCACCTGTTTAAGTCACCTGTGTAAGTCACATGTAAATCACCTGTGTAAGTCACATGTGTAAGTCACCAAAGTCACATGTGTAAGTCACCTAAGTCACTTGTGTAAGTCACATGTAAGTCACCTATGTAGTTCACTTCCACTCTCTCTTCACCCTCCCTCTTTACCCTCCCTCCCTCTTCACCCTCCCGCCCTCTTCACCCTCCCTCCCTCTTCACCCTCCCCCCTCTTCACCTCTCCCTCCTCTCCTCTTCACCCTCCCTCCCTCTTCACCCTCCCGCCCTCTTCACCCTCCCTCCCTCTTCACTCTCCTGCCCTCTTCACCCTCCCTCCCTCTTCACCCTCCCTCCCTCTTCACCTCTCCTCCCTCTTCACCTCCCTCCCTCTTCACCCTCACCTTCCTCTTCATACTCCCCTCTCTACCCCTTCAAGCCCCCTCTCAAACCCTCATACTTCCCTCTCTGCCCCTCAGTGGAGCCTCTTACCACTGAAGGGGAGAGGGACGGGGAGTGGGGTGAGGGGAGAAACAAGGGGAGGGGAGGCTCAAGCGGTCAACCCACTCCTAATGGTCACTTATAGCCCACTCCCCTATATTTTTCCCCCACTCAACGACCCGTTCATAAAAGGGGTGAGTAAGAGGAGAATAAAGGAGGGGAGAGAAGGAGAATAAAGGAGGGGAGAGGAGGGAATGAAAGAGGGGAGAGGAGAGAATGATAGAAGAGGGAGAGAGGTATGAAGACAAGAGAGGCGATGAGTGGAATGATGGAGAGAGGAAGATGGGAGGGATGAATGAGGGGAGAGAAGAGGAATGAAGGAAAGAGGGGAATAGGAGAGGGATGAAGGGAAGAGGTGAGGAGAAAGGAATGAAGGAGGGGAGAGGACTGAAGGTAAGAGGGGAGGTGAAAGGTGAGGGAAGAGGGGAGTATTACTCGTACATTACAACTTCTCACATCAGTTATCTCATGAAGAGGACCTCAACTGGAGGTCGAAATGCACAGTCACTTGTTTTATGTGTTTTAGTGTCAACGTTTGTTTATTACACATATATACACCTGTGACACGCCTGTAAACCGTCTCGAGAGTCTTCCTTCTCCCGGAGCCCGGCCATGGACCAGGCTCTCGTCTGGTGCTAGCCTGGTCAATCAGGCTGTTGCTGCTGGCGGCTCACTGGTCCGCATATCCGGCAGTGTTTCTGATATCTTCTGGTTGAGATGTTGAATAATCCGAAGCCAGGGATGTTGATGCAGGAGAGGGGAGGAGGTGGAAGAAGAGGGTAGGGAGCAGAGGGGAGGAGGGGGAAGAAGAGGGTAGGGAGCAGACAAAGAGGCGGGGAAGAGAGGAGAGGAGGGAATAAAGGGAAGAGGATAGTAAGAGAGAGGGGATAATAAGGGGTGTTGAAGGGGAAGAGGGGAGGTCAAGGGAAAAAGGGAGGGAGAGGGTAACTTAGATGTTTCTGAGTCATAGTCAAGACCCTTCCAAGACCTGATCAATATTACTCTATTGATCCTCCTCCCACTACCTCCTCCCACTACCTCCTCCCACTACTTTCTAGTCCCACTACCTTCTTCCACTACCTCCTCCCACTACTTCCTCCCACTACTTTCTCCTCCCACTACCTTCTTCCACTACCTCCTCCCACAGCCTCCTCCCACTACCTTCTCCTCCCACTACCTTCTCCTCCCACTACCTTCTCCTCCCACTACCTTCTCCTCCCACTACCTCCTCCCACTACCTCCTCCCACAGCCTCCTCCCACTACCTTCTCCTCCCACTACCTTCTCCTCCCACTACCTTCTCCTCCCACTACCTCCTCCCACAGCCTCCTCCCACTACCTTCTCCTCCCACTACCTTCTCCTCCCACTACCTTCTCCTCCCACTTCCTCCTCCCACTACCTCCTCCCACAGCCTCCTCCCACTTCCTCCTCCCACTACCTTCTCCTCCCACTACCTCCTCCCACTACCTCCTCCCACTACCTCCTCCCACAGCCTCCTCCCACTTCCTCCTCCCACTACTTTCTCCTCCCACTACCTTCTTCCACTACCTCCTCCCACATCCTTCTCCCACTACCTACTCTCACTACCTCCTCCCACTACCTTCTCCCATTACCTCCTCCCACTACCTCCTCCCACTACCTTCTCCCACTACCTCCTCCCACTACCTTCTTCCACTACCTCCTCCCACTACCTTCTCCCATTATCTCCTACTACCTTCTCCCACTACCTCCTACTACCTTCTCTTCCCACTACCTTCTCCCACTACTTTCTCCCACTACATCCTCTCACTACCTCCTCCCATTATCTCCCACTACTTCCTCCCACTACCTCTCACTACCTCCTCCCACTACATCCTCCCACTACATCCACTACCTCCTCTCATTATCTCCCACTACCTTCTCCTCCCACTACCTTCTCCTCCTCCTACTACCTTCTCCCACTACCTTCTCCTCCCACTACCTTCTGATTCGTCATTTCCCTGAGACTGGTTATGATTGGCTGTCTCTGTCTGGCTTCTCATTGGTCAATTCCCCGAGGCTGGGAATGATTGGCTGTCCAGGTGGCACTCAGGTGTGGGCTGCTTGCTGGTGCTCCGTACTCGAGGATTGACCTGAGTCTGTGTATGGTGTCTTAATGGTTGGCTAATGGGGTTTAAAGCCTATCTTCTTGACGAGGGTCAGTAAGTGTGCACGTCACCTGTACCACACCAGTCAAGAATACTTTAATAAATGTCTCAGTATATATATATATATATATATATATATATATATATATATATATATATATATATATATATAATATCTTTTTCTTCTTCGTTATCTTTCTACTCCTATTTCTACCTTTCCCATCTCTTACCATTCCTATTTTTCTTCTCACATCTCTGCCTGTTAGCTTCCTCACCTGCCTCTTCCTGCTTCCTCTAACATCACGGCAACTTAACAAAGCCATTGGGTGATTAGTGAGGTAATTAACGCCGGGGTGATTACTGCCTTTCCTGAAGGCATTTGTATAGAGGTGATGGGGTGTGTGTGTGTGGTAATGGAGTGTGTGTGTGGGGTGATGGGGTGTGTGTGGTGATGGGATGTGTGTGTGTGTGGTGATGGGATGTGTGTGTGGTAATGGAGTGTGTGTGGGGTGATGGGGTGTGTGTGTGGTAATGGAGTGTGTGTGTGTGGTGATGGGGTGTGTGTGTGGTAATGGAGTGTGTGTGTGTGGTGATGGGGTGTGTGTGGTGATGGAGTGTGTGTGGGGTGATGGGGTGTGTGTGGGGTGATGGGGTGTGTGTGGGGTGATGGGGTGTGTGTGTGGTGATGGTGTGTGTGTGGGGTGATGGGGTGTGTGGGGTGATGGGATGTGTGTGTGGTAATGGAGTGTGTGTGGGGTGATGGGGTGTGTGTGTGGTGATGGGGGGGGGTGTGGTAATGGAGTGTGTGTGTGGGGTGATGGGGTGTGTGTGGTGATGGGGTGTGTGTGTGGTAATGGAGTGTGTGTGGGGTGATGGGGTGTGTGTGGGGTGATGGAATGTGTGATGGCGGAGTGTATGGGGTAATAAGAACATAAGGAACACTGTCAGTATCTCCTACATCAGAGTCACTCAGGGTGAATACAAGGTCCAGTCTCGCTGGTGTTGCCTGTGTGTGTGTATAGTCAGACCTGACACCTGGCGTCTTCCTCACCAACCTCTCATATTCTGATCTAAGACATTTGAACTTTTAACATCTGTCACTTTGACTGTGAACCTGACCTTTGATACTGACCTTAATCTCTTGTTTGTGCATCCAGCATTACTAGCAACTTGTGACCTTTTACTTCGGATGCTTGAAGTTTAATCTCAGCCTATAACCTATACAGTGAAACTTGTTACTCTAGCCTCTGACCTTAAATTATGTGGTATTTAAACTTTGTCCTTTAAATTATGTGACCTTTAAATTATGTGACCTTTAAATCATGTGACCTTTAAATCATGTGACCTTTTAAAACATGTGACCTTTAAATTATGTGACTTTATAATATTTGACCTCTCTGACCACTTGAGACCTTTGACCTCCCTGACCTTTGTGACCTTTCAGAGGTGCTCATATATCATGGAGAGGTGAAAAAAATCATTTATATAAAGTTGTGTCGTAAATGATGGGTGAGTGTGTGAGGCTGGTAAACAACCTCGCTAAATTAATTACTGTTCAGAGCTGACCAGTTAATCTTTATCACTATTTGTTTACAAGTGAATAATGAGCCGAGTCTGGAGTGCACTGCCGTGTCTGGCGTGCACTGCCGTGTCTGGCGTACAGACAACGTGTCTGGCGTACAGACAACGTGTCTGGCGTACAGACAACGTGTCTGGCGTACAGACACACATCAAGAGTGGGGAAAATGAAGGAAATAACGATTACACAGTAAGCGAAAGTGTAGAAACAGGTAGGTAGATCAAGGCAGGTGATGCAGGATAAAGTTAGACAGGAAGCATCCACAGAAAGATAAAGGGGAAGCCTCTCTATCTTTCTGTGCAACAACGGAGAGGAAACCTAAATGGATATACCACAGACAAAGACTTAAAAAAAGGCTGTTAAGTATGTCAATAATATGTCAGGAGAGATCTGTAAATATGGGACAAGGTGCAAAACAGCTACAGGGGGAGTTGAATGATAGCTCTAGGCCTTTCGTGTTGCAATCAACACATCTTCAGAAGCTTGCAATGTTGCAGAAATGAGTAGGAAGTGCAGGTAGATTCTTTCAGGGGTATAGCTAGAGCCGTTCACCTGAACGAATATACCTGGACTTCCTACTCATTTTTGCAACATTGCAAGCTCCTGAAGATGTTTTGATAGCAGCACGAAGGGCCTAGAGCTATCATTCAACTCTCCCTGTGGTTGTTTTTGCATCTTGTATAGCTTGTTCGTGATTATTATGGGACGAGATGTAAACCCTCGCTCCCCCCCTTCACACCAGAGTGTTGCAGTTGTTGTTATGAAAGGGGCGGTGTTGCTTGTTTTGATGGAGACCCTAGTCATATTTTTTTATCCTGAAGTTTGCAAATGATCACCACACGCCATAAAGTGTTCCAGCAGGCGTTGTTAAAAAGTCAATGTTGAAAACAACACGACGGTCCAAATTACGCGGTAGAGAAAGAAATGAATGCATGGTAAAGAAAGATCATTTTTAGGCAGAGAGACAGAGAGAGAGAGAACGTAAAGAAAGAAAAGAGGACAAAGAGTGAGAGAGAGAGAGCAATGTGAGACCTGGCAGTGAAACACAATAGAGCAGTTTTTCACACACACCGCCAGGGGTCAAGCCTACCACAGTCCGTAGTTCAACAAACACTGGACACAACCAGGAAACGTACAAGGACATGGGTTGTGTACAAGGAAATGTTAGTAGCAGAGATACTGACAAAGTTCACTAACCCAAACACCACAAATGTTAAATTCTTCCTCTGTTTTTTTTAGTTAACATTAACGGTTTAAAGATAAACCAAAAAGGGTAACTATATGAATGTTCTCCTCACAGAAACAAAGGTACTGTCGGGAACGTTCACAGAAGCGAAGGTACTGTCGGGAACGTTCACTGAAGTGAAGGTACTGTCGGGAACGTTCACTGAAGTGAAGGTACTGTCGGGAACGTTCACTGAAGTGAAGGTACTGTCGGGAACGTTCACTGAAGTGAAGGTACTGTCGGGAACGTTCACTGAAGTGAAGGTACTGTCGGGAACGTTCACATAAGCAAAGGTACTGTCGGGAATGTTCACAGAAGCAAAAGTAATTTTGAGAACGTTCAGAAGCAAAGGTCTGGTACAGTAGTCCAAGACACAGGTCTGGTACAGTAGTCCAAGACACAGGTCTGGTACAGTAGTCCAAGACACAGGTCTGGTGCAGTAGCCCAAGACACAGGTCTGGTACAGTAGTCCAAGACACAGGTCTGGTACAGTAGTCCAAGACACAGGTCTGGTACAGTAGTCCAAGACACAGGTCTGGTACAGTAGTCCAAGACACAGGTCTGGTACAGTAGTCCAAGACACAGGTCTGGTACAGTAGTCCAAGACACAGGTCTGGTACAGTAGTCCAAGACACAGGTCTGGTACAGTAGTCCAAGACACAGGTCTGGTACAGTAGTCCAAGACACAGGTCTGGTACAGTAGTCCAAGACACAGGTCTGGTACAATAGCCCAAGACTCAGGTCTGGTACAGACCTGAGTGCAAAATAAAGACGGTGGAAGGTAGGGGCACTGTGGGCACAATAAGAAAACATTGTGTCAACATCCGTGGTTCAAGACTCTTCAACCTGCTACCAGCAGATATCAAACCTGCTACCAGCAGACATCAAACCTGCTACCAGCAGACATCAAACCTGCTACAAGCAAGATATCAGCAATATTGCTAGAACGAGTATAGAAGTTTTCAAGAGGAAACTGGGTCACTGCCGCTACCAAGCGCCAGATCACCTAGACTGTGATGGATGTATGGACCATTGGACCTCCAGCAGCAACAGCCTGGTTGAACATGCAGAAGAACACGCGCCTCCGGCCAGTCAAGAACAAGAACAGGAACATTTTCTAAATTGAGTAGTGGAGCGAGGGAGACCATCCGCTGTACGTATATTTCTTCTTTTGAAGGGCAGTGCCAGTAGTTGTTTTGAAGGACAGTGTCAGTAGTTGTTTTGAAGGACAGTGCCAGTAGCTGTTTTGAAGGACAGTGCCAGTAGCTGTTTTGAAGGACAGTGCCAGTAGTTGTTTTGAAGGACAGTGCCAGTAGTTGTTTTGAAGGACAGTGCCAGTAGTTTTGAAGGACAGTGCCAGTAGTTGTTTTGAAGGACAGTGCCAGTAGTTGTTTTGAAGGACAGTGCCAGTAGTTGTTTTGAAGGACAGTGCCAGTAGTTGTTTTGAAGGACAGTTCCAGTAGCTGTTTTGAAGCACAGTGTCAGTAGCTGTTTTGAAGGACAGTGCCAGTAGTTGTTTTGAAGGACAGTGCCAGTAGCTGTTTTGAAGGACAGTGCCAGTAGCTGTTTTGAAGCACAGTGTCAGTAGCTGTTTTGAAGGACAGTGTCAGTAGCTGTTTTGAAGGACAGTGCCAGTAGTTGTTTTGAAGGACAGTGCCAGTAGCTGTTTTGAAGGACAGTGCCAGTAGCTGTTTTGAAGCACAGTGTCAGTAGCTGTTTTGAAGGACAGTGTCAGTAGCTGTTTTGAAGGACAGTGCCAGTAGTTGTTTTGAAGGACAGTTCCAGTAGCTGTTTTGAAGCACAGTGTCAGTAGCTGTTTTGAAGGACAGTGCCAGTAGTTGTTTTGAAGGACAGTGCCAGTAGCTGTTTTGAAGGACAGTGCCAGTAGCTGTTTTGAAGCACAGTGTCAGTAGCTGTTTTGAAGGACAGTGCCAGTAGTTGTTTTGATGGACAGTGCCAGTAGCTGTTTTGAAGGACAGTGCCAGTAGCTGTTTTGAAGGACAGTGCCAGTAGTTGTTTTGAAATTGAAGGAGGCGGCCATGACCTAGTTAATACTGACAGTGTTGCACGCTACCAGTGTTGCACACTGTCAGTGTTGCAACACACGTCCAGCTGAGGGCTCTGGGTTAATCCTGGTTGGGGAGTAGTGTGGCTTGGTGGGGTGGCTTAGCTCAACCCTGACACCCGGGGGTTGTAAGCTTAAAATTAGGCTTATTCTTTATATAGAGTTTCTCCTCTCTTTATCTTTCTCTCTCTCTCTCTCTCTCTCTCTCTCTCTCTCTCTCTCTCTCCTCTCTCTCTCTCTCTCTCTCTGAAAGAAAGATAGATAGATATATAATTATATTATCTACTCTTCAACCAGAGTAGATCAGGTCAATTGCCTTGAAAATTGACATTTTCAGAGATTTAGTCTTATCATTGACTTAATATATTTTAATAATTGATCATTGCATCATAGGTCTTATGTCCAACAAAATAAACTTAACAGGTTAACCTAACCCACCTCATATACAGTATTTATACAAACAAAATTCATGTATTTCTTTTACTATGAATTAACTCGAGAATGCTGCTTCCGAGCGGATTCAAACTTAGGAAAGTTACTGGGCCGCGTTAGGCTTTATTTATTTTTTTCATTTTTATTGAATAAACTGGAGTGTTGTGTCTTGTTTAGTACAAGAACACTGTGTGCAGATCTTCAGTGCTAGCATCTCACTGCGTTGGAAATTCATGCCGCACTCTGCACTATTCATTTTGCGTGTATTGAGGTAGAAGAGGCTGGGGTTGTGGGAGACCGGGATCTCTGTCTTCCGTCATGCACCGACCGAGACTCATCCACTTATTATTATTGTTATTATTATTATTATTATTATTATTATTATTATTATTATTATTATTATTATTATTATTATTATACTATTACTACTACTACTGCTACTATTAATACTACTAATATTACTATTACTAGTAGTAGTGGTAGTAGTGGTGGTGTTGGTAGTGGTGGTGGTAGTAGTGGTGGTGGTAGTGGTTGTTGTGGTTGTAGTAGTGGTGATGGTGGTGGTGGTAGAAGTGGTAGTGGTAATAGTGGTGGTGGTAGAAGTGGTAGTGGTAGTAGTGGTGGTGGTAGAAGTGGTGGTGGTGGTGGTAGTAGTGGTGGTGGTAGAAGTGGTGGTGGTGGTGGTAGTAGTGGTGGTGGTAGAAGTGGTGGTAGTAGTGGTGGTAGTGGTGGTGGTACGGGTAACTATGGGGACAGAGGAAGCATATGATTGTAGCTAATAGTTAGCCTACCACTCCCCCTAGCTACTTCCCCTTGCCACTTCCCCCTTGCTGTTTACCCTTACTAAGTGCCCTTGATACTTCCCCTAGAGAACCTTCAAATCAGGGAGATAATATGAAGGGTGACACTGTTCAATCGCTAGTGCTCCCTCATGTGTAATATTGCTCAGTGTTGACGGCACCGTCCAGGGCAGGAGAAATATCACAGGTGGAACACATAAAGAGATCGTTTACGGTACACATAGAGCCAATAAAGCATTTAAATTACTGGGAACCCCTTAATATCTTGAACATGTACTCACAGGAACGGAGGAGAGAGAGATTCATGATAATATATAGTACCTGGAAAGTATTCAAGGGCCTAGTCCCAAATCTGCACACTGCCATAACAACATACTGGAGTGAGAGATATGGAAGGAAGTGTAAAATAAACCCAGTGAGGAGCAGGGGTGCGGTGTGCACACTAAGAGAACAGTGTATCAACATTCGTTGCCCCAGACTATTCAACATCTTAGCAGAAGATATCAGAGACACTGCTGGAACAAGTGTAGAAGTCTTCAAGAGGAAACTGGACAAGTATCTTCACCAGGTGCCAGATTAACCAGGCTGTGATGGATATATGTGGTGGAGGGCTTCCAGCAGCAACATCCTGGTTGACCAGCCTAGCACCAAACGAGCCTGGCCCATGGCCGGGCTCCGGGAGTAGAAAAACTCTCGAAACTCATCATACGTAAATCAAAGGTATAAATCCTCTTGATTCTTGCCCAGCTAAGTTGTGGTACTTCACAGACCTGTACTCAAGTGATGTACTCGGCCCTTACCCCCTTCCCATCCCTTTCTCTTCCCCCTTCTCCTTCCCTTCCTCCCTCCTTGCCCTGAATAAGTGGGGAGAATATTTCAGTGTCATTCATTGCTCATCCGTGTGGGAGGATGATCCCTTGTATCACCCTGATGGATGACCGTCCATCCATCCTCTCTCCCTCGTGTGGGAGGATGATCCCTTGTGTCACCCTGATGGATGACCGTCCATCCATCCTCTCTCCCTCGTGTGGGAGGATGATCCCTTGTGTCACCCTGATGGATGACCGTCCATCCATCCTCTCTCCTCGTGTGGGAGGATGATCCCTTGTATCACCCTGATGGATGACCGTCCATCCATCCTCTCTCCCTCGTGTGGGAGGATGATCCCTTGTGTCACCCTGATGGATGACCGTCCATCCATCCTCTCTCCCTCGTGTGGGAGGATGATCCCTTGTGTCACCCTGATGGATGACCGTCCATCAATCCTCTCTCCCTCGTGTGGGAGGATGATCCCTTGTGTCACCCTGATGGATGACCGTCCATCCATCCTCTCTCCCTCGTGTGGGAGGATGATCCCTTGTATCACCCTGATGGATGACCGTCCATCCATCCTCTCTCCCTCGTGTGGGAGGATGATCCCTTGTGTCACCCTGATGGATGACCGTCCATCCATCCTCTCTCCCTCGTGTGGGAGGATGATCCCTTGTGTCACCCTGATGGATGACCGTCCATCAATCCTCTCTCCTCCACCTCCTGTTGTTGTTGTTGTTGTTGAGGTTACTGAGAGGAGATAAGGGAGGGAGAGAGATATTGAATTAACATTATTAAGTGGAGGGATACCTTTTAACCAGTACCTGAACAGTGACACAGGTACTGCAGTGTCTTATACAGGTACTGCACTGTCTTACACAGGTACTGCACTGTCTTACACAGGTACTGCACTGTCTTACACAGGTACTGCACTGTCTTACACAGGTACTGCACTGTCTTACACAGGTACTGCACTGTCTTACACAGGTACTGCACTGTCTTACACAGGTACTGCACTGTCTTACACAGGTACTGCACTGTCTTACACAGGTACTGCACTGTCTTACACACGTACTGCACTGTCTTACACACGTACTGCACTGTCTTACACAGGTACTGCACTGTCTTACACAGGTACTGCACTGTCTTACACAGGTACTGAAGGTTCTGATATATTTTTCTCCTGGATGCGACGTCACAACAGTCTGCCATCACATACATATTTCACTTTTCGGTGGGCAGCGGAAGCGGGAGTAGTAGAGGCAGCAGGGGTAGCGGGAGTTGCAGGGGCAGTAGAGGCAGCAGGGGTAGCGGGAGTTGCAGGGGCAGTAGAGGCAGCAGGGGTAGCGGGAGCTGCAGGGGCAGTAGAGGCAGCAGGGGTAGCGGGAGTTGCAGGGTCAGTAGAGGCAGCAGGGGTAGCGGGAGTTGCAGGGGCAGTAGAGGCAGCAGGGGTAGCGGGAGTTGCAGGGGTAGTAGAGGCAGCAGGGGTAGCGGGAGTTGCAGGGGTAGTAGAGGCAGCAGGGGTAGCGGGAGTTGCAGGGGTAGTAGAGGCAGCAGGGGTAGCGGGAGTTGCAGGGGCAGTAGAGGCAGCAGGGGTAGCGGGAGTTGCAGGGGCAGTAGAGGCAGCAGGGGTAGCGGGAGTTGCAGGGGCAGCAGAGGCAGCAGGGGTAGCGGGAGTTGCAGGGGCAGCAGAGGCAGCAGTGGTGTAAGGGAACCTGCCTGTTTGTTTCTCCTTGTTAGGAATTGCGATACCCACGGTAGGAGAGAGAGAGAGAGAGAGAGAGAGAGAGAGAGAGAGAGAGAGAGAGAGAGAGAGAGAGAGAGAGAGAGAGAGAGAGGGAAAGAAAGCATGATCGTCATCACTGACTTCTGGCTTCTTGGGTCTTTATCATATCTACTCTTGAAGCTGTGTATTGTGTTTACCTCCACCACTGCCTCATCCAAGTCATTCCACTTTTCAACCAGCCTGAGACTAAAGAAATACTTCCTAACATCCCTAAGCTTCATCTGTGTCTTCAGCTTCCACCTGTGTCCACTTCATCCCGGTCTTCTTAATTCAGACAATCTGTCCCTATCTGCCCTGTCAATTCCTCTTAAAATTTTCCAGATATTAATCATGTCCTCTTAGTTTTAATACTAGTCTGGTTGCAAACCTTTGGACCTTTCCCAATTTCTTCACGTGCTTGACCAGGTGTGGGCTCCATACGGGGGCTGTGTACTCTGTGATGTTGTATAGGGTTCTGAAGTATTCTTTATTCAAGTTCCTGGATGTTATTCTCAGGTTTGCCAACCTTGCACATGACGGTGACCTTATATGGTTTATGTATAATTCTGGTGATATGTTAGGTATTATATTAACCCCCGGGTCCTTTTCACTAACTGATATTTGCAGCTTCTCTCCTCCCATGCTGTACTCTGTGCCCGGTCTGCCATCACCTTCTTCAGAACACATGACCTTTCATTTGCAAGGGTTGAACTCAAGCAGCCACTTGTTTGACCACATCTTCAGTGTGTTGAGATGTGTCTGGAGGTCATCACTGTCCTCTGCTGTTTTTATTCTTCTCATTAGTTGTGCATCATCAGCAAACAGTGACAAATAGGACTTAGTCCCCTCTGGTAGGTCATTCGTTTATAATAGGAACAGTAGTGTCCCTAGTACTGATCCTTAAGGAACCCCACTCCTTACGCTTTCCCATTCCGATGTCCCATTCCTTACTGTACTACTGGAACACTCAGCATTTTAACTCTGCCTTTTATATTATCTTGACTAATCTCTGGTGTGGTGGTGTATCAAATGCTTTTCTACAGTCCAAGAAAATGCAGTTCACCCAACCCTGTCTTTCTTGTTCTATTACTGTGACTCTGTCGTAGAATTCCAGCAACTTCGTAAGACAGTATTTGCCAAGCGTTAATCCCGGCTGGTGTTGTGTAAGAATCTTCTCACCTTCCAAGTGTTCCAATATTGTTTTGTTTACAATCTGATTGTATATCTTTGTTATTGTGTTATGATGAGACTGATTGTATATTTTTTTATTGTGTTATGATGAGACTGATTGTATATCTTTGTTATAGTGAGACTGATTGTATATCTTTGTTATTGTGTTATGTTGAGACTGATTGTATGTCTTTGTTATTGTGTTATGATGAGACTGATTGTATATCTTTGTTATTGTGTTATGATGAGACTGATTGTATAACTTTGTTATTGTGTTATGATGAGACTGATTGTATAACTTTTGTGTTAGTTGCTGATTCATATCTTTGTTATTGTTTATATGAGACTGATTGTATACTGATTGTGTTATTGAGACTGATTGTATATCTTTGTTATTGTGTTATGTTGAGACTGATTGTATGTCTTTGTTATTGTGTTATGATGAGACTGATTGTATATCTTTGTTATTGTGTTATGATGAGACTGATTGTATAACTTTGTTATTGTGTTATGATGAGACTGATTGTATATCTTTGTTATTGTGTTATGTTGAGACTGATTGTATATCTTTGTTATTGTGTTATGATGAGACTGATTGTATATCTTTGTTATAGTGAGACTGATTGTATATCTTTGTTATTGTGTTATGTTGAGACTGATTGTATATCTTTGTTATTGTGTTATGATGAGACTGATTGTATATCTTTGTTATTGTGTTATGATGAGACTGATTGTATATCTTTGTTATTGTGTTATGATGAGACTGATTGTATATCTTTGTTATTGTGTTATGTTGAGACTGATTGTATATCTTTGTTATTGTGTTATGATGAGACTGATTGTATATCTTTGTTATTGTGTTATGATGAGACTGATTGTATATCTTTGTTATTGTGTTATGTGAGACTGATTGTATATCTTTGTTATTGTGTTATGATGAGACTGATTGTATATCTTTGTTATTGTGTTATGATGAGACTGATTGTATATCTTTGTTATTGTGTTATGATGAGACTGATTGTATATCTTTGTTATTGTGTTATGTTGAGACTGATTGTATGTCTTTGTTATTGTGTTATGATGAGACTGATTGTATATCTTTGTTATTGTGTTATGATGAGACTGATTGTATAACTTTGTTATTGTGTTATGATGAGACTGATTGTATAACTTTGTTATTGTGTTATGATGAGACTGATTGTATAACTTTGTTATTGTGTTACATAGTTGTTTTAGTGCTTCTCTCAGCACCTTTCTCTCGTTCACTGTGTGGGCGAAACGTAGTCAAGAAAGTATCGCATTATGCTGCATTTGTATCTATTTTTGCACCCATGTTATTTGTTGTTATTGTTGTTGTTGTTGTTGTTACATCTCCAACTCTTGTACTTGTTACATAACTTCTTTCTTTGTTGTGTTGATTCTCTGTTATACCTGTTGGTCTCTGTTGACAACAGTACCTGTTGGTCACTGTTGACAACAGTACCTGTTGGTCACTGTTGACAACAGTACCTGTTGGTCACTGTTGACAACAGTACCTGTTGGTCACTGTTGACAACAGTACCTGTTGGTCACTGTTAACAACAGTACCTGTTTGTCAGTGTTGACAACAGTACCTGTTTGTCAGTGTTGACAACAGTACCTGTTTGTCAGTGTTGACAACAGTACCTGTTTGTCAGTGTTGACAACAGTACCTTCTGGTAACTCCACTGTGAAAGCTTCTCTCAGTGTTTTGGTCAACACTTCACAAACTTGTGTTGTCACACTGTTAGCGTCTCTTCCTCCCTCAGTCTTATCTCTTGTTCCTTCACAGTTGTCTTCTTTCTTATGTGGCTGTGGAGGAACTTTGCTTGAGTGTTGACCTTTGATGTTGTATCTCGTGTGTGTGTACTCACCTATTTGTGGTTGCAAGGGTCGATTCACAGCTCCTGGCCCCGCCTCGTCGCTGGTCGCTACTAGTAGGTCCACTCTCTCTGCTCCAAGACCTTTATCCAGTATCATGTGTGTGTGTACTCACCTAGTTGTGGTTGCAGGGGTCGATTCACAGCTCCTGGCCCCGCCTTGTCGCTGGTCGCTACTAGTAGGTCCACTCTCTCTGCTCCATGACCTTTATCCAGTATCATGTGTGTGTGTGCGTGTACTCACCTAGTTGTGGTTGTAGGGGTCGATTCACAGCTCCTGGCCCCGCCTTGTCGCTGGTCGCTACTAGTATTTCCACTCTCTCTGCTCCATGACCTTTATCCAGTATCATGTGTGTGTGTGCGTGTACTCACCTAGTTGTGGTTGTAGGGGTCGATTCACAGCTCCTTGCCCCGCCTCTTCACAGGTCACTACTAGGTCACTTCTCCTGCTCCATGAGCTTTATCATACCTCTTCTTAAAGCTATGTATGGATCCTGCCTCCACTACATCACTTCCCAGACTGTTCCACTTCCCGACAACTCTGTGTCTGAAGAAATACTTCCTAACATCTCTGTGATTCATCTGAGTCTTCAACTTCCAACTGTGACCCCTTGTTGCTGTGTCCCATCTCTGGAACATTCTGTCTTTGTCCACCTTGTCGATTCCTCTCAGTATTTTATATGTCGTTATCATATCCCCCCTATCTCTCCTGTCCTCCAGTGTCGTCAGGTCGATTTCCCTTAACCTCTCCTCGTAGGACATACCCCTTAGCTCCGGGACTAGTCTTGTTGCAAACCTTTGCACTTTCTCTAGTTTCTTTACGTGCTTGGCTAGGTGTGGGTTCCAAACTGGTGCTGCATACTCTAGTATGGGCCTAATTTACACAGTGTACAAGGTCCTGAACGATTCCTTATTAAGATGTCGGAATGCTGTTCTTAGGTTTGCTAGGCGCCCATATGCTGCAGCAGTTATTTGGTTGATGTGCGCCTCAGGAGATGTGCCCGGTGTTATACTCACCCCAAGATCCTTTTCCTTGAGTGAGGTTTGTAGTCTCTGGCCCCCTAGACTGTACTCCGTCTGTGGTCTTCTTTGCCCTTTCCCAATCTTCATGACTGCGCTTGGTGGGGTTGAACTCCAGGAGCCAGTTGCTGGACCAGGCTTGCAGCCTGTCCAGATCCCTTTGTAGTTCTGCCTGGTCCTCGTCCGATTGAATTCTCATCAACTTCACATCATCTGCGAACAGGGACACTTCGGTCCTAGGACTGACTTCCGTGGAACCCTGCGCGCGCGCGCGCGCGTGTGTGTGTGTGTGTGAGCTTCCCTCCCTCCTCCCACACCCTCCCCCATCTTTTCCCCCACACCACCTCCCCTCCCCCAGACCTCCATAATATTGGAGCACCAATTATTGTGGTCACTGATCTTATTCCATTCTTCCCACTCTAACTCTTCTTCCTCTCCTTCCCACTCTCCCTCTTCTCCCTCTCCTTCCCTCTCTAACTCTTCCCCTCGCTGCCTCCCTCGTGCTGCTACCTAAGTTATTTCATAATGTTCTGCAGCTACACGATCCCTCTCACTAACTTACCCGTCAACACCATAGTGTAGTTACTTTGACGACTTTGACAGTACCTAGTGTAGTTACTTTGACGACTTTGACAGTACCTAGTGTAGTTACTTTGACAGTACCTAGTGTTGTTACTTTGACGACTTTGACAGTACCTAGTGTTGTTACTTTGACGACTTTGACAGTACCTAGTGTTGTTACTTTGACGACTTTGACAGTACCTAGTGTTGTTACTTTGACGACTTTGACAGTACCTAGTGTTGTTACTTTGACGACTTTGACAGTACCTAGTGTTGTTACTTTGACGACTTTGACAGTACCTAGTGTAGTTATTTTGACGACTTTGACAGTACCTAGTTGTTACTTTGACGACTTTGACAGTACCTAGTGTTGTTACTTTGACGACTTTGACAGTACCTAGTGTTGTTACTTTGACGACTTTGACAGTACCTAGTGTTGTTACTTTGACGACTTTGACAGTACCTAGTGTAGTTACTTTGACGACTTTGACAGTACCTAGTGTTGTTACTTTGACGACTTTGACAGTACCTAGTGTTGTTACTTTGACGACTTTGACAGTACCTAGTGTGTTACTTTTGACGACTTTGACAGTACCAAGTGTGTTACTTTGACGACTTTGACAGTACCTAGTGTTGTTACTTTGACGACTTTGACAGTACCTAGTGTTGTTACTTTGACGACTTTGACAGTACCTAGTGTTGTTACTTTGACGACTTTGACAGTACCTAGTGTAGTTACTTGACGACTTTGACTACCTAGCGTAGTTACTTTGACGACTTTGACAGTACCTAGTGTTGTTACTTAGACTAGTACCTAGTGTTGTTACTTGACGACTTTGACAGTACCTAGTGTTGTTACTTTGACGACTTTGACAGTACCTAGTGTTGTTGACTTTGACAGTACCTAGTGTAGTTACTTTGACGACTTTGACAGTACTTAGTGTAGTTACTTTGACGACTTTGACAGTACTTAGTGTAGTTACTTTGACGACTTTGACTACTTAGTGTAGATACTTTGACGACTTTGACAGTACCTAGTGTTGTTACTTTGACGACTTTGACAGTACTTAGTGTAGTTACTTTGACGACTTTGACAGTACCTAGTGTAGTTACCTTAATGACCTTGACAGTACTTAGTGTAGTTACTTTGACGACTTTGACAGTACCTAGTGTAGTTACTTTGACGACTTTGAGAGTATTTAACACCAGAGAGAGAAAGAGAGATAGAGAACATACTCGCCTCTCATTCTGCTTACATGAATATCATTACCACAGGATAATGAGTGTGTATAATGAGAAGAGGAGGTATGATGAAGGGAAGATGTAGGGGAGGAGAAGGAGGAAGAGGAACAGGAGAAGTAGCGTAATCATAATAACTGGTTAACAGGATTAACGAGGGTCATTCAATCAAGAATACTTTAATACTTAAAATAGGGACTAAAACAAACTCTCAGTTGATATACACTGAGAGAGACATACCAGAGGTATGGTATAACACCCGTG
>WNWK01001295.1:295000-297830 GCA_009830355.1 Cherax destructor
GGCAGGGTGGACCTTGCCTCTGGCACAAGATTTAGAAAAGTATTCTCAATGGAGACAGAAATGCTTCCAGCAGAGGTGGTAGGGTGCACCAGCAAGTGCTGGACACACTACACATAACCAAGGAGGAGGTGAAGAAACTGCTAGGTGAACTAGATACCTCGAAGGCGGTGGGCCCTCTAATCTCGAGAAGTTAGAGAAAGACCTGCCTAGTATGGGCCTGCTCCAGTCTTCCTTCATTCTTACGTTGCTAATTGTTGCGTTTCCATCTCCTGTTCGCTTCTGTGCACCATTAACCCGATAATACTACCGGCCCACGCTAGGCAGGTCGTGCACATTTGGAAAGGTGTGGAAGGTCACAGTTCTGGGGCTTAAATACTGTACCAAAGACACATAGGAAGAAAACCTTACGACCACGGTAAAGTCTATCCTGGACTATTGTCAAGCCACAGCTGGGCCGGGAAAAGAAAGTTCGAGGAGCACCCCTGCCATATGACCCCTATGGGTTTAATGATTCCCTAATAATAATAATAATAATAATAATAATAATAATAATAATAATAATGGGAATGGGAAGTTACTGTGAATTCCGCCCCTGGTTGAGGGGAGGGGTGAGGGGACGCTGATAAAGAGGGGAAATCATGGGAGAGTAACGACCTCACAATGAACAAGAACACTGATATAAAGTTGACCAGGATGATGGTATGACAGTATTGCTGTTATTGTTGCTGTTTACCTGTTGATGCTGTTTCTGTTGTTGCTGCTGCGATGATGATGCTATTTTACCTGTTGCTGTAGATGCTGTTGTTACTGCTGCCGTTGATGTTGTTTTACCGTTGCTGTTGTACTGTCCAGTTGATTCTGATCCTGTTGATTCTGATCCTGTTGATACTGATTTCGCTGTTGTTGGTTATGCTGGTGCTGTTGCTACCGTTGCTGTTGTCGTTGTTGTTACCGTTACTGTTGTTACTACCGTTGTTGATGCTGTTGTACTGTCCTGTTGATAATGTTACAGTTGATTTTGTTGTGCTGTTGCTGATGCTGTTTCTGTTTCTCTTGTACTGTCCTGTTGATGCGGTTTCTGTTGCTATTGATTTTGGTGCCGTGCTGTTACTGCTGGTCTGATGCTGTTACTACCGTTGATGTTGATGATTCTGCTGTTGTTGCTGTTGCTACCCTTGCTGTTGCTGCTGTACTGTCCTGCTGTTGCTGCTACTGATGTTGCTGCTACTGCTGCTGCTGTTGCTGCTACTGCTGCTGCTGTTGCTGCTACTGCTGCTGCTGTTGCTGCTGTTGCTGCTACTGCTGCTGCTGTTGCTGCTACTGCTGCTGCTGTTGCTGCTACTGCTGCTGCTGTTGCTGCTGCTGCTGCACATGTGTAGTTCTAAAACTCGATGACTTTCAGTGTACTTCATCGGAACTTAACGAACGGTGACGTAACGAGCGGTAACATCCGAACGGTAACGTAACGAGCGGTAGCATAGCGAACGGTAACATAACGAACGGTAACTTAACGAATGGTAACGTAACGGCGGTAACATAACGAACGGTGACATAACGAACGTAACTTAGCGAACGGTAACGTAACGAAGCGCAACGTAACGAACAGTACATAACGAACAGTGACGTAACGAGCGGTAACACAACGAACGGTAACATAACGAACGGTAACTAACGAACAGGGAACGTAACGAGCGGCAACGTAATGAACAGTAACATAACGAACGGTGACGTAACGAGCGGTAACACAACGAACGTAACTTAACGAACGGTGACGTAATGAGCGGTAACACAACGAACGGTAACATAACGAACGGTAACGTAACGAGCGGTAGCATAGCGAACAGGGAACATAACGAACGGTAACTTAACGAACGGTAACGTAACGAGCGGCAACGTAACGAACAGTAACATAACGAACGGTAACGTAACGAGCAGCAACGTAACGAACGTAACATAACGAACGGTGACGTAACGAGCGGTAACACAACGAACGGTAACATAACGAACGGTAACGTAACGAGCGGTAGCATAGCGAACGGTAACATAACGAACGGTAACTTAACGAACGGTAACGTAACGAGCGGTAACATAACGAACGGTAACATAACGAACGGTAACTTAACGAACGGCAACGTAACGAACGGTAACATAACGAACGGTAACAAACGAACGGTAACTTAACGAAGCGGCACGTAACGAGCGGTAACATAACGAACGGTAACTTAACGAACGGTAACGTAACGAGCGGTAACATAACGAACGGTAACATAACGAACGGTAACTAACGAACGGTAACGTAACGAGCGGCAACGTAACGAACAGTAACATAACGAACGGTGACGTAACGAGCGGTAAGACAACGAACGGTAACACAACGAACGGTAACTTAACGACGGTAACGTAACGGCGGCAACGTAACGAACGGTAACATAGCGAACGGTGACGTAACGAGCGGTAACACAACGAACGGTAACATAACGAACGGTAACTTAACGAACGGCAACGTAACGAGCGGTAACATAACGAACGGTACTTAACGAACGGTGACGTAACGAGTGGTAACACAACGAACGGTAACAAACGAACGGTAACATAACAGGCAACGTAACGAGCGGAACATAACGAACGGTAACTTAACGAGCGGTAACGTAGCGAACGGTAACACAACGAACGGTGACGTAACGAACGGTAACATAACGAACGGTAACTTAACGAACGGTAACAAACGAACGGTAACTTAACGAGCGGTAACGAGCGAACGGTAACGTAACGAGTTCATTCAAGAGACATTGCAGTGATAATGTCATCAGTTAAATGTTGATGTGAACGG